>JBBPDE010000107.1:18710482-18723767 GCA_037974605.1 Nannopetersius ansorgii | reverse complement strand
GCAGAATTCAAATGAGCCATTTTAATTTAGATTAATCTAGATTAATTCCAAGATTACAGTGAGATTAATCTAGATTTTTAAAAAATCTATGCCCACCCCTAATATATAGCGCTCATTCAGCACTATTTTTTTTTTTTAATTTTGCTGAGAACCAAACTATATTGAGTCAAGCGGAGTCAAGCGGGGACGGTAATACACTGAAAAGTTGTCAATTGCCATAAAAACTTAACCCCCACAAAAAGTGGGGGATTGCTGTATTTCCATGCAGTAAAATATTAAAGGTTTAAATAACTGCCATTTAACTGTGTCTCACATTTTGTAACCCCCGAACCGTCCAGAATTTAGCTCCTATTTATTCTCCTACATCTGAAACATTACATTCTACCCTGGTTTATGCTCTACAGGCAGAATTTGACCCCTGTATCTCTGACTATCTATGTTTATTTGTATCAGGGGAGTGTATTATATTATACCCCGTTACCTGATGAGGTGGAGATTTCTGACATTTCTGTCAATATGCTGGATTCTTTACTCCTTTCCTGGATGCTCATATAGCCGCAGAGGCCTGAAGCTTGTTAGAAAGAGCTTGATATCCTGTGGGGGGTCTTATGTCTTTTGCTTAGCTGTTGCACCAGCCAGCTCAGCACTTTCTGCTGAATCGTATTGAATCTATCGAGAAAGCTTACAAACCGCAGCAGGGCCCCGTCTTGAAAAAAAAAATCCCATTTTACACTACGAGACGACATTTGAAGGACGAGCTGGCGGTATTACGTTTAATTATCTCTTATAAGCTGGTATGTATGTCAAGAAGGTTATAGGATCTAGTTGTGATCCAGTTTCACTACACGAATTCTGTGTTTTCCATCTTTATGAATAAGGAGGAATGTCAGATAAGAAGGACAAAATCAAACATCAACAGCCAACATCAAGTGCATAATAAGAAACGTCTTTTTCTTTTTCAGCTTCTTACTGGTCTTCTCCTGTCTGGTCCTCTCAGTCTTCTCAACCATCAAGGAGTATGAAAAAAGCTCTGAGGATGCCTTGTATATATTGGTATGAGGTTTATTACATAATCTAGTTTACACATTATTAAATGAACTGTTTGTAAAGTTTTCCACTTGAGACATTTTCACAGATGGAATGTACATGTATAAATACATTATATTTGGTGTTAATACTCATAATGTCAATCTATTTTGCACTTGTTTATGTGTGTGTAGGAAATTGTGACGATCGTGGTGTTTGGAGTTGAATACATCGTAAGAATTTGGTCTGCAGGATGTTGCTGTCGATACAGAGGATGGAGAGGCAGGCTGAAATTTGCTCGCAAGCCTTTTTGTGTCATAGGTATGAACATAAAATGTTATTCTGATATAAGACAGTGACAGTCCAGTTTAAGCACCATACCTAAATGGCTCGTTATAGTCACGCGAGCACACTACAGCACACTGTGTGAACAGTATAAAATTCTCTTTGTGCATTTAACCCATTCGCCAAGTGAAGCAGTGGGCTTCTGCCAATGAGGGGTGCCCGGGGAGCAGTGTGTGGGGAAGGCAATCTCAGTGATAACATAAGCAGTGCTAGGCTTCAAACCCACAACCTACTGATTGCAGGGGCAACTCCATAAATAGTGAGCAAAAAAAATTGCCCAGGTTACTCCTGTTTCTGCATGCTTGTAGTTGCCTTCCTATAGCTGTAGTGCAGTATAAAGGGAGGCCATGATGGGAAATTACTGCCTCCATTTCCAGAGCAGTTCACACACAGAATTCTTGAATGTCCAGACAATAACTTGTGGTTTTCTATGTCTCACAGACATCATGGTGCTAATAGCTTCCATCTCTGTGTTGGCGGCCGGCACACAAGGGAATGTCTTTGCTACCTCGGCCATCAGGAGTCTCCGGTTCCTCCAGATCCTCCGGATGATCCGTATGGACCGCAGAGGAGGAACCTGGAAGCTCCTGGGATCTGTTGTCTACGCCCACAGCAAGGTAACTAACGTCGCTGAACATCAGTCATCACTCAAGTGCCATTTGCTGAGTGGTTTTGTCACCATAGAAACTGAAGTGTTGGTAGTTCCCAGAGAATAGATGCTCATCCAATTTGCATGAGATGTTTCAAACAGCCCTTCAGAGCTTTCTATTCGCAACGTGTTAATTCACATTTGAAATCTGGGTTTGGTCCTTGTGGATATTTCACTTGGGATGAATGTGTTTTATCATAAGCAATTTTCAATATTCATTCCATATATTTAGCACTGGATAGTTCATCTTTAAACCTTTAACCCTATAAACAGTTTTTCAGACACTGTAACCAGGGGAAAATTCTGTTTACTTGAAAAACTGAGGCAAGATAAGTTTCAACTAAAAGATATTAAAATGGCAAACAATGTTTAAATGAAGACAAATAGCCAAATTCGGGTTATTTAGACGCTGCAGAGCTGAGAAATGGGAGCAGAGCTAAATCACTGAATTAACTTGCAGAGTCACTTAACAATCGCAGTTCTTTGTGCTCCCAGTGGGTTTTGTGATGCTGAAGTTTGCTCCTTTTTTCAGTTCTGCTTTGGATGGAACCTTATTTTCAGTCTGCCATTACTTTCTGACTGCTGTGCGGTAGAATAGGAAACACCATGAAGAACAACAAATCTAGGGCATTAAGTTAGCATTGAAACAGAAACATGACTCTTATTTCATAAGAACAGCCATTTCCAGTCAGACCTATCTGCCTCCTTGTCTGACTCTCTCTGCCTATAAAAAATACCTAAAAACAGGAATATCTGAATCCTAGAAAATTCTTCTTGGGCCCATAGCGCATCTGAAAACTAGATTCTCATCTGGTAGGCACCAACTACAGATTGGGATTCAGATACTTTTTCTCTGGGTTTCAGTGTCATCTTCAAGACTCTGCTCTAGATGTATTATACATTATAGCCTGCTTTAAGTTCCAACTGATTTGACTTTTAAACTACATACGATATATAATATGCACAGAAGTTATTCAGGCAGGGGGCATCATATTAAATGTCATTTGTCAAACCTGCCTTTTCTCATACTACAAAAAAGTGGGTCTTGATAGATCAGGCTGTCTCACAATGCAAGGTTGCCTGATTCGACTCAACCAAGCACATCTCCTCTGAAATGCAGCATAGGACCTGTGGGGCTGTGGGGCTGTGGAGTATGGAGTTGTTCACTTTCTAATGAGATATCCTGGTAAAATGTCAGACAGAATGGATTTAGGGTGCAACCGAGAACACTGGAGCCATGGTTGGTTTGCTTTTGATTGGATTTGGCATGCTGCACCCTATTACTCAAATTGCAGGACAGTTTGTGGCAGAGGGCTGGCATAGGGGACTTAGGGAGGAGTGAAATTTCATTGGAAGCTAGACAGAAAAAAACTGGACTGTGTCAGTAGGTCTGACCGTTAACTTCCCATTCAGTATGAGAAAGAATATATTTTGCAAGGTTCTCCTGTGCTGCTTCTGAGCTGACATAAATTGAGGTCTGCATTGGTAGTATCATATTAGTGTGATTTCTTTGAAGTGCCATCACATTAAAGTAATAAGCATGAGAGCATCCCACCATTCTTAAGTGCTTCAGAATATTTGTCTGGAACTCATCCATCTTAGATGAGCATTAGTACTTCCTTCTTTCCTAATGTGTATAGTAGGTCAAGTGACAGCGTAGTTGATATATACCACCCCAGTGCTCTCATGAACATTCTGATTCCACATATTCAATCCCATAGGGAAGATGTTGGCAACTCCAGACCCCCATCTTGGATTTTGTAATCACTGGTAGTTGATTGAACTCTATGTGAGAGTATCTAAACCCCTAGTTTCGCAAAGAAAAACTCTTTTTTTTAGCTCTTTCAGGCCCAGCTCTATCTGAATGGACTCCTCAGCATTTTGCCTGTTCTTTCAAAATCAGAGTTGCCGCACAGGGGGGATGCAGAGGCTGTTGTCTTGGTGATGCAGCACTGCTTCTATCTATAACAGCTGATGGATTTTATAAATAACCAGCCCCATGAAGACATTCTGATACATGATGCTGGATTATGAATGGGTTTATGTCCCTGGCACAGTTTTCTGTAATGAGCTGAGAGCTGGAAATGCTTTTGTTGAACAAGTACCACAGTTTTATTAACAATTCACAATTAAGATTAAACACAAAGAAAAGCTTTGTGGAAAAACAGAATTTGTCTTTGTTCTCTGGTTGCCAGTACATGATGGCACGTACATCTAACTTTTTCAAGAGTGCTGCTGTCTTTTTGTTACCTCAGCCTTTAGAATAGCACAGCTATTTAAAGCACCTAAAAAAAGTTCCTTCCTTCCTTTACACAGCAAATTCTCTAGCGCTGAATGAACACCCACAGTGGCCATGTAGGTCCAGCTGGACATGAATGAACACTGTAACAGCTAATTTCATAATACGGATGTTAAGTAAGCTTAATCTTGTCCTTTTAACAGCCCTTTAAGCCCTTTTAATCCTTTTAACAGCTCTTTAAGGCTGTTAAAAGAAAGTAATGAAAGGGAACCTTCAAAAAAGATGCAAACTTAGCTCTGGATTGAACTTCAGTTATTTTGCTTTAGACGATACCTAGATATTGTATAGCAGTCTTTTCTGCTTGATCTGTCAGAGTCACTCATCATGCCATGCAGATCTGGGCGGTTTCTGCTATAACCTTTACAAATGCCAATGCCACTCTTGCCTGTGCCAGCTGTGCAATGGTAAACAAGGGTGTGTCAACATTACGCAATATTAAATCTAAACTGCACTGTATACCAAAAAACTGTATCACTTGTTAGAGACTACCCTTTTGTTTATTTAAATTCCAGCCAGTGTATTAAGCATCATCAAAATATAAAGATTAAAACGAAAAATGTTTAGAGGACAATTACACAAAACCTGCAGCACTGAGTATAATATAAAATATTTTAGTATTTTATTTGCTTTTGTTCCCCTTACTGACTTTTAACTTTTCCATCCTTGCTATATAAACGTAATCAGTAACAGTTGTGTCCTCCTAAGCAAAGCTATCCCTAAAGTTATCATTGACATTATGTTCTCTTACACAAGCTACCTTAGCTACACCTCAGCTCACCCAAATACACCTCAGCTGCCTTGCACATTTCTTTCTCATGAGCTTCTAAAATTGCTTGAGGACAACTTTATATTTGATAGAGAAATCATAATCTACTTGTTTGAAGAAAGAGAAAGTCAAAGGAAAATAAATGAAAAAACAAAATAGGATGAACAATTATGTGGAAATTAAAAGATTAAAGATTAGGCACACCAGTGCCTCCACCAGTCCACCAATCCACCAGTGTTTTTGTCCAGCCTTTTACTGCTAAAACAATTTGTAAATTTGTACTGAAGATGAACCTAAATGGGGAGAAACAGAAAATTTTCGTTTACCATAAGCATAGAAAAAATATCGCTGTAGATTTCTGATGAAAAAGGAAAACAACCTGAAAAGGGGTTGAGGTTTCTGTGTATTTTTTTTTTTTTTTGGTGGGAGGATTTTGTAAGCTGACTTTTTGGCTAAGCCTTCCCTTTAATTATCACACTTGGGAGCCAGTGCCTGTCCAAGGCGCAGTCACATCTATCTGCATTTTTTAAAGGATAGCACTGTCTCTTGTCACTCACCCAGCTCAGAACATGATTCCAACTCTCAGGTGCTGAAATGAGTGTAGCCTAGACCAGGATTTCTCCAAGGTCATAGTCCTGTCCATATCCTGAGCAATGATGCAGTACTAGTGCAGCATTGTTCTGTCTAAAACAGCTTTCAGTGGCCTTTGTGGGTCCCCGTTCTGTCTGCTTGAGTGGTGAGGTTCACTGGTGTCCCATTTTTTAGCATCCACAGGAAGGTTGTGTGTGCAGTAACAAACCGAAAGGCCTTTCAGAAAAAGGCTGACGGGGCAAATCTTTGAAGTCATTTTTCTTAGTTTGGCTCATTAAATGGGCCTTGTTGGCACTGTGCTTTGCAGCGCCTTCCTCTTCCTTGGTGGGTGTTCTAATTAGTCTTTATACAGAATGTGCCTGATTTAAATGAGTCTCATTAAAAATAGGGGGTTGTGTATCAGAGTCAATGACATCAAAAGACATTTTGCTACGATGTCACAGTTTTTGCACTGAATAGGCCAATTGTGTAACTGCAACATGGGTCATCTTTTAGGAACTGTCATTGAGAGTTTGTGAAGATTTCAGTATTTTACAATTGACCACTAGAAGATAAATAAGGAGGAGTGCTTATTCGGTTTCATTTTAGTCATTATTATTTTTCCCCTTTTTCTCCCTCTCTCCATTAATCCTGAAAAAGACCATATGCTGCCTCTTGCTGCATAATTGAGCACCTCAATTTACCATGCAGCCCTCCAAAAGCAATACGTCCTAGCAATGGAGGGTAAAAAAGGCCCTGCGGTGCTCTAGAGAGTATAAGGAATTTTTTTTCACCTCTACACCACTGAACAAGGCATTTAAAAGGTGTGCCCTCAGGGCAATTAGCAATCTTTACATTACCCATGAATGGGCTTTACAGAGAACTTATTTTCATAATTAGCCTGTTACTGCTAATTTAAAATGGCTATCTGCCAAGTTCTTGCCAGAGGCTGCAGCTCTTTTTGAATATGTGGGTGTTTTCATGTTTTTTTCTGCCAGATTCTCTTTTAGCCTTTTATCCATTGCTATCACCTTAGGCCATCTTTCCAAGACACTTGTAGGGGAATTAGGTTACAAAACTGCACTCAAGAACACTAACTATTGGACTCTGGACTCTGAATTTAGTGTTGTGCATTAATTATGCAGTGCAAGATGAAGCATGCGCTAATTAGCCCCTAATAAAAGCTTGATATGCTCATAAGTCAGGTTTAGTGCTGCTTGGTGCTTCTGCATTGAGCCCTGTGTCACTTTTTTGTCACTGTTATATGAGAGCATACATGCATTAAAGAAATATTGTTTGTTTGACTAACATTTGCTGATTGGTCTTATGTAACTGAATTTTCCAGGGATTCACAACATTAAATTACACTGACAAAATAAGGCCTAACGGCAAAAGATTATAAAAGAAAAATCTTTTTTAAATATAAATACCCTTAATTACTACATAAAATGTGCATATTTCCCCATGCCTGTATTTGTCAGTTTATCTCTGTTGGTTAATACCCTTAAATATTACATAAAATGTGTATATTTACCTATGCCTATATGTTTCAGTGTATCCCTGTTGGTTTTGCCATCATGTCATCTGAAGGTATTTATTTGCTTGTGTGTGTGTTTGGCCTTGGCAGGAACTGATCACAGCTTGGTACATTGGCTTCCTGTGTCTGATCCTGGCTTCTTTCCTTGTATATCTTGCTGAGAAGGAAGACAACGAGATGTTTGCGACCTACGCTGATGCCCTGTGGTGGGGGCTAGTAAGTGAAAAGCTATGTTGTCATTTTTGATTTCTCAAATTATGCACAAAACTTTGTGTATAAAATGTATACAACACTTAAGTCCTTTCTACATTCATTGTTCATTTTATCAGCTCTGCTGACCACATAGGAGCACTTTGTAATTTACAGTTACAGATTGTAGTCCATCTGTTTCTCTGCACCATTTGTTAGCCCCCTGAACCCCATTCATCAACTGTCAGGACCCACATAGGACCACCAGTGAGGTATTATTTGAATTGTGGACCATTTCTCAGCACTGCTTTGACACGGTAGAAAATGTTAGTGAGTGTGTGTGTGTGTGTGTGTGTGTGTGTGTGTGTGTGTGTGTGTGTGTGTGTGTGTGTGTGTGCAGCTTGGATTAGATCACATGCAGCTGTGCAGGGAAGAACACTGTGTCCATTTACTGTCCACTATTAGACACATCTAACATCTTGGTTCACCTGTAGAGGTTGTTGATATTTCATCTGATGCTCCATAGTTTGTGATGGTCACCCTCTAGTCCTTTATGAGTGGTCAGTTTCTAGCTACCAGATACCGGATATTTTGGTTGGTCGACTATTCTCAGACCAGCACTGAGAGGTTTAAACACTGCTGAGTGATCCACTCTGTGCAACACACACACATGCACTGACATGCCATTACCATTTAAGTGTAGCTGATATGCTGAGAATGAGTCACCCCCCAAATAACATCTGTTCACTGGTGGTCCTTTGGGATTCTGACTACTGATGAACAAGGTAAAGAGGGCTAACAAATGCGGAAGAGAAACAGATGCACTAGTATCTGTAACTGTAAATCACAAAGTGTACCTATACTGTCAGTGGAGCTGCTAAAATAGATGTGGACAGAAGACGTGCACATAATGATATGACAAGTCAGGGAACATTCCTACTCTTTCAAAAGCACTGTATACAATTAACAATGACTGGCATTGTATTTGGTGGCTGGGTCTCCTTTATCTCTGCATTTCTTTACAGCAATATATTTAGTATTGAATGACTGCTCAAGCATTAAATATGGTCCTGATGCCTTATTCAAAAGTTAAAGTTTTGAAAGTGTTGTTGATAGGCAGAGCTTCTTGGACAAGCTTCTGTAGCCAGGTGTTAGAATTTGAAGTTGTATTAGTTAGAAAGCCTTATTTGGACATGAGCAGCCAAAGAGATTCACTGACAAGATGGCAGTCCTTGGAGACTGCAGCAGTTGCCAAAAAACAGTTGGCAAATTTGCTGTGGAAATGAACTCAAGGACA
This sequence comes from Nannopetersius ansorgii, assembly GCA_037974605.1. Taxonomy (NCBI): domain Eukaryota; kingdom Metazoa; phylum Chordata; class Actinopteri; order Characiformes; family Alestidae; genus Nannopetersius; species Nannopetersius ansorgii. The sequence continues at coordinate 18,715,089 of JBBPDE010000107.1, read as the reverse complement.
TCAGTGAAACTTCAGAGACAGAAAACTCACACAAAACTGTGAAATGTCCATGGGATTCCAAATAGATGTAATTCATATATAATGCATTACACTGTATTATAAATATCATATAATTAATGCAAACCTTACCTGGCCTAAATGGACACCATATCATCAGGGTTTTTGCTGTTTTTGCGAAAATTCTGACAACAAATCTGATATTTAATCTGATATTTAAAATCTGATAAACAAGAGAAGCTACTCCATCATCTTTTGAACACCTGCTGAAACATGTGGCAGCTACTTCCACCCAGCCACCTCTTATTTCTCTAAGACTTTATTTGTGAGTAACTGGGTTTTCCGTTCGATTTGAAACTATTAGACACAGTTAATTAAATAAAGTAACGGTTAAATGAAAAAACTGCAGGCTAATTGCTCTCATTTATTAAGTTAGTATAGACTGATTTGTCGAGCTTGATGCAGCTGTGGCAAATAAAGATCATTCCTGCATCCATTAAGTCCATTGGTGCTTTAATTTTTATTACTGGGGTTGATTTAATAGCTCCTTACATGTTCTTTTCACATATTTTCTTTGACTTATACTGTCTTTGTTTTAATGTGATTCAATTGCTGAATTCCAGTTTTATGCGGAGTCACGGATTCAGTCACACAGATTTTTTTTGAGAACCGAAATCAAAGATTTATGCAGAAATCCCTACAATAATGAGCAAACTTTTCTGGATGTTTTCACACAAGGGGACTCAGGGCAGGCTGTAGCCAAAGATTGAGCGCGATTTCTCCGTGGTGCAAGCACTCCAACACTTCAAAATCCACAGTTCGATTGATCTGCATGAGACCATTCCAACGAGCCCCTTATTTGTATCTATAGCCTGAGTAGACCAGGGGTTATATCCCAAAAAGCGTTCACCTCGTCGCAGTGACCTTCAGTGAGTTGCATATCTCAGTGAGGAATTTAAATAAAAAGAGGCAAATATGAGTTTACCTTTACATTTTCCTTAAAAATAATGCATTCAAATGAAATTAAAGTGTTCTGGGAGCATATTTGGGGACATATTTTGGGTTTACACTATAAAAATAGGCATTTTTTACCTAAACACAACACAGTTTTTCACTATACGTGGGTGCTTTTGGAGCATAACTGTATACTGTATGGTTACTGTATAGTTAAAGTGGCAAGTCATGATAAATAAGAGGATAAAAAAAGATTTTAATGGCCCATGTTTTTAAAATGACATGGGGCTTCTGATATTTAGAATATCAGATTCTAAATATCAGAATTTTTTTAATTGACTGTTAATAAATGTATATATTAGATGTATTAGATTTCAAATGTGAATTGTTCACTGTTAGAGGTATAACACTACAGAAGCACTGCATTAAGTGAGTTCTACATCTGACCATGCTATTTTTGGGCAGGTCTGGGTTGTTTCTCTTCCATGACTGGTTATAATAGATGCTGTATTGATCTTTAAAATTTTAATTGTGTTATTTAGTTAAACAGATAACTGAGTAACACAATTTAAAGAGCATGGGACTGCTTCCAGTAGTGACTTACTTCATTTTCTTCTCTTCCTAAGATCACGCTGACTACAATAGGATATGGGGATAAGTATCCAATAACGTGGAATGGGCGTCTTCTTGCAGCGACCTTCACACTTATAGGAGTGTCCTTCTTCGCCCTGCCTGCTGTAAGTCTGCAGAGATTCTGAGGAAAAACATGGATAAGTACTGAAACACTGGCTCTGGATTAATTTCAGTAAGGCAAACCTCAAATGATCAGTGCTAATTAAAACCTACATATTTATCTGTGCTGTGTTTTTATCTGTATTGATCTTAGTACATACATATTTACAAATATTCTGTGGCAATAACGAGAGAATGAGAGACAATTAAAACTGGTTATCAAATGCCTTGGTATCTTAAATCAGAAATGTGTTAAATTAGTACTTAAATTCTAATCAATACATTTGTTGCACCATGTTTAAATGTCCCTTATGTTATATTTTCAGTTTATTGAAAAAGTTCTGATGTTTTCAGGGCTGAGAACACAGAAATTCAGAAATTTTCTATTGTGTATTCACACTCTACATTATCACCCTGTAGTAGCAGCTGCTTAGTTTTGTCCTTTAAATGCCCCAGAAGCACATTTTCAACTGCTCTCTTAACCGTGAACAGCTGAGACCAAACAGAGGTGATTTTTGCAATGAAGGTGTGCGCTTCCTGTTCACTCACTTGTTGTTACTGTTGTTGGCACATGGATCATTCATTGGACATTAGCGATTAGCCAGGTGTGGAAAGATCAGCACAAGTTAATTTGATAGTCCCAAGCTAAGGCAATAGCCATATGGTAACCTGCAAATCATGATACAGTGTTGTTATATGCCGCCATACAATTCAATACATTACATTATGTCATGTTGTTACATGCCTGGTACTATGAGCATTGCGATCAACCTCCAAATGTCTAAATAATGCAGGTCTATTCATATTTATTTATCACATCAAGTGTATACAACAGTGTTTAACATGGCAAGTGCGATATGTAGCAATATAGTAAAAATGAAAGTTTGTATTTCATGTTGTATAGCCCTACTTAGCATATTTTTCTGTTAAATATTTAAGGGAATCTTGGGCTCTGGTTTTGCCTTGAAAGTCCAAGAGCAGCATCGGCAGAAACATTTCGAGAAACGTCGGAACCCAGCTGCTGGGCTAATTCAGGTGAGGCACATTTTTTTTGTCATAATATACCCAGCATACTTTGTACCATCAGTTCCAGTTAATTACATTCCCTTCCAAGAGAGCTAATTAAGGTCTATTAGTGATGCAGCATTTTCTGCTGGATTTGGGGAACCTGAACACTCTAGTAAGATGTTTGAAAGGCAATGTTCACCATAACTCACTACTGAAGACTGATAGTATTACCCTTGTAAATAAGCCAATTTGGAAGCAAGAGAACCAAATCAGAAATTCTATTTGATGTGTCTGACTCACACTCTTTTCAGAAATCCCAGGATCAATGATGATTTCCATGTGTGTCAAATAACATCAGCACTACACTAAACTTGTCAACTTTACAACTGCAATAACTGCCACTTGAAGAATCATGCAATGAAAAAACAGAGATGGAGGGCAGATATATTATTTAAAAGGAGAGGGGAAGGGGAAGCCTTAAGACAAACACCCAGGGCGTCAGACATCACAATATGAATATTTCACCAGAGGATATTGATAGCATGACACGTACAACATCTCAATTTGTGGCAGTGATATATGGTAGTAAGGATCATTTGAGTGGAAGAGAGGAGGGGACATTTGGGGGAAATCTAAATTAGGTTTCTCCAGATAAGGAGATTATAAAAAGAAAGAAAGAAAGAAAGAAAGAAGGAGAGAAAGAAAGAAAGAAAGGAAAAAGACAAAAGAGTGTGTTCTGGTAAGGGGAAATTGAGAGTAAATAATGTTAATAGATAGGAAAGTTAATTATCTTGTACATGTGTTTTTTAATTCCCTTGTGTAGAATGTTTATGTGATTTTATGTACCTATAACAATTGGAATTTATCCTTTAGATCCATTAGAATCCATCCTTTACAGCCCACATCATGGAAAACTGATTTCTTGATTTTTCTAAAATAAAAAAGCTTAGAGAGTATCTGCCTACCCTGCCTAAAGCAGCTTTGCTCCATTCTCTCACTCTGAAGTTATAAGGAGTATTTAGCTATGGACTGCTTTTTTGAGGCACAATACAGGACAGCCAATCATATCCGAGATCGTCTACAGATATTACTATTACAATTTAAATAAGCAACAAGAGGTTGGAAAGTGGTCACATAAAAGGTATGACTGGTTTTTGCACATAATACTGCACAAACATTCAGAATGAAACATTCTAAGCATTTTTTTCAAGTATGGCCTGCATGGACCTTTTCAAAAATAACTTAATTCACAAAGTAAATTTACTTCTATGTGGGTGTGTGGATTCTTTGAGCAATCTTACTTTCTGATGTGTATCTCTACTGTGGCCAAACCCCCAACTCCAGGTTTGAGAGGAGCTGTTTTTAAAGAGAATTTGACTGAATTTAATAGCAGTGGTCACAGGTTTAACCCAGAAGAACAGGCACACTGTACACTGTAGTAGTTTTTAATTGATGCTTCCTTAGTTTTTCTCTAGGGTGTTAAAGGTTCATCAGTCATGTGCTGAGCCGTATAGCCTGCGTGTAAAAGGAACAGTAATGTAATTTAAAATGTCTCTGCACCACCTATTTCTTTTAGGTGTATGTAATACAGCAGGTTGGAGACAAGGACGTCCTCCAAGGACGCCCAGTGGCTGTATGTTAATTATCTTAAGAAGCCCAGTGTGTCTATATGTGTATTAGTTATGCACTCTATCTGTTCTGATCCTTCAGGCGGCCTGGAGGGTGTACGCCACCAATCTTTCTCGCACAGACCTGCAGTCTACCTGGGATTACTATGAGAGAACTGTATCAGTCCCTATGTACAGGTATTAAGCTCTCTCTCTCTCTCTCTCTCTCTCTCTCTCTCTCTCTCTCTCTCTCTCTTTGTTTCTTCATATGCCTCCCACTCTTCTTCAGTGTCTTCTGCTTTAGCCCCT
>JBBPDE010000107.1:18690636-18705008 GCA_037974605.1 Nannopetersius ansorgii | reverse complement strand
ATAATCAAGTAATCATGACATCCCTGTAGGAGGGTCGATTTTCAGAACCAGGGTGACCCTTATTTATTTTTGATTTGCTAAGCTGAGGTTTCAGGCAACAACTATTTTAAACACTTTAAGTAAGGAGTGACCAACTACTTGGAACTCTACAGGACTGGACTGCATCCCTGCTTTAAGTCTACAGTGAATGTTCTATTTCATCTGTCACGCTTCTATCTGTACTTTTAAGAATATAAATACTGGACACTTAGCATTCATTGCATACTCTCCATCTATATGACTGATCAACATGAATTGCTTTTTTAATGTTCTTTTTCTATCATTTAAAAATATTTATATATATTTTTTTATATTAGAACATTCTTGCTAGGTATTCGATGTCTTCATTTTAATTGCACTCAAGATCACAGGATATTTGTACTTAAGGAAAATTGTAACTTTTTGATCATTGCATTCTACAGAAATGAAAAGCAGCCATCTCTTGGCAGGAGCTAAACACAGTCCTGTGATCTTGAATATGAAATGTGCTCATTTTCTTGAAATCCTTTTACTTATGGCAGCATTCAGTATGTGCTTTCATGTGAGTGACATTATTTTATTTTATTTATTTTTTTCAAATTGCAATTTTGTTTGATTTATTCACTGTATCTGTATCATGAACAAAATTTTTTTGGCTTTGTTTCTCTGAAGATACAACATAGCTTCTGAATGCAAATTATGACCAATCTGTACAGATTTGTACAGAATTTGAGAGCTGGATTCTCTGACTGTTTCTGGAGTAAAGCTCCTGGAATTCCAGTTTAAATCTCAGTTTGTTGCTGTGTTGTTTGAAGAACCACTAAAAGGCTTTAATTTACTCCATTAGTTTTTATAGTCCACATCTTTCATTAATGTCTCCAGAGACATGTACATTTAATTTAAAACCCATAACCCATAAGGCAAGACCAACTTTGTCTTTTATCTTAATGTGCTATTTGCAGAAATATTTAATGAGGCAACAACTTTCCTTCAAAGAGGTTTATGATCTATTCTACCTTTAGTGCTTTCCATGTAGTTTTCACTGTTAGGTTTGAAATAGTCCTTTTTTATTTTGCTATTATTTCTTGATAGCCACCTTTTAACCAGCTTTTATTGTCATTTCTCTTCTCCAAACCTTTGCAGCAATTGAAGGGTTGATCAGTAAGAGAATATCACATGTCTGCTAGGGGTGGTGACCACTAGAGCAAGCTGTTTTTATGAAACCTAGAAGCAGTACAACCAATAAGAGTGCATGTGTTCGCTCTAGATCCATTCCATAAGCACATGGCAGGACCCATCATACCATGATTCCAACTCAACAGCCTCAACCAGCTGGCAACCCTGCTCTGTTACCTGCATGTGAAGAAAAATAGTTAGTTTCCAGAGTCCCTGCAAACTTATCACCTTCCAGTCAACAACCCAGAGCAATGAAACAACTCTCCAGTTGCCGAAGGCCATTTTAGACCCTCATGCATCACTGGGGTTGGAGTTGTACAGTTTTATCCGCCTCTGTGGCTTTGCTGGCATTACAGCTCCCATCCCATTCCAAAGTGTGGTGGCCCAGAATTACTGCTTTAGCATAACATGAAGTGGGGGAAAATGATAAAGAGTTAATTTAATATTGTAAAGCTTAAGCTGAACTGGATAAGCATGACCTAAGGTCACCTGTGGGGAACCACAGGGAGCACTTAATATCATATAGCCAACAGTTGATGAGGGTGTTTTATTGGAGGCTTTTCCTACTGCTGCTTTTAAGAGCATTAGCCTTATTCACTCTTGCTTCAGTGCCTTACAATTCCCCTCACATTGCCTACCATTAAATGAAAAAGCTTTTGACTCACAGGTAGTCTGCAAATTGGAATATCAAAGAAATCTACTCACACAACTTCTCCTCTATCATATTCGTTTTCTTTTTTCAAAACCTTCTTGCAGAGTGCCTGTAATTCAAACTTCCTTGGAGGCAGACTGTTAAAGTGCAGCTATAATTGCTTATTTGCCTTTGTTTTAATGGCGGTTGAGCCAGACGCATAGAAACAGTTTCACTTTGCACATTTGCTAGTCCACTGATTTCCTCATGTTCTTTTGGGCCACAGTTGTCTTAGTCATGTCTTAGTAATGTCTCTACTCTGCCTGTCCCTGCCCTCTCCTTTTGCATCAGGCCACTGTAAAATCACCCGGCCAATGAGATGAGAGCACTGCCCATTAACCTGCTCTGACCTGATCAGTCAAATTGTGCACTGTCCTATTGAGCTGTGCAAGTTAATGGCTGCTGCTGGCCTCTGCTTGGTTCCATCCCAGAGTGAAAGAGTTAGACAGAGGTGAGGTTAAGAAGTGTGTTTACTAATGCTGGAGTCCTGCTGTCATTGTTGTGTTTTATAGAAGCAAGCCTTCCTGGAGAAGACATTGTTGATGACAATAAGAGCTGCCACTGTGAGTTTGTCCCACAAGATTTAACCCCAGGAATCAAAGTTACCATCAGGGCTGTGTGGTAAGCAACAAGAAGCATCACAAAATGCAAACCTGACATTGGAAGTTAACATGAAAGTAGCACCAAGTCTTAAAAACAAAGGGAGCATTGGCATAGAATAGGCTTTTCCATGTAGAAGTTAATGGCACTGTAAGTTCATTAGACTGATGAAAATTTAATTATATTTTTAAAACATAAATTAAAACAAGCAAAATATCACAGTTTATTTTCTGTTACCAAAAAAAAAATTTTTATAAGAATAATTATTGAATGGTTTCTCGAAGGCAGGCAATTTAATCTAAAGGGGTTCAACTGAAATTAAATTTGGTAACTTCTCCCAAAGAAGAACCATTTTTGGTCCCCAGGGTGCCTGGTGGTCTAGTGGTTAGGGTGTTCACCCTGCGATCATAAAGTCATGGGTTTGAACCACAAGACCGCTAGTGGCACTTCTGTGGTACCCTTGAGTACGTTAACGTCTTCACACACTGCTCCCTGGGTGCTGTGTTCCTGGCTGCCCACTGCTTCACTTGGTGAATGGATTGAAGTAGAGAAAGAATTTTGTGCTGTTCACGCTGTGGAGTGTTCACATATGACAGAATGATCACTTTCTTTCATAATTTTTTATCTAGTCTTTAGCATACCCCCACTGAGTTCAGGGGCATTCTTCTGTACTGAATAAAATAGCAGCAAACCTGTTTTGACAGGAAAGACCCTTATAATAAATATCAATAGGTTTTTTTATTTCTAAGTTAAGGCAAACACATCAAAATGGTCATCTGTGGTCAGTGATTAAATCCTACAGATTCAGAAGATCAGGCAGTAAAGAATTACCTGTGCACTGAAAGGTGTTGCATCATATGATACACATCATGCACACTTAGAAATGGAAGTCAAGGGAATTCTGCTAATTGTGGTGACGTTGGCACAGTTAGGTTAGCAAGAGGCAAAATATGATTGAGCTAGAAGTTTTTCTGTGCCACAATCCACCTGGAAATGATCCAAGATTTTACTTTCATAACCCAACTTAACGGTACCATGTTAATGCTGATGAATTGACAATGAACTGTGTGTGTTCTGGAGCTGCATTAACACATGATATACAAATTCTTTGTCTCTGCAGCATTATGAGGTTTATGGTGTCAAAGCGAAAGTTTAAGGAGAGTCTACGGCCTTACGATGTGATGGATGTTATTGAGCAGTATTCAGCTGGACACCTAGACATGTTGGCCAGGATTAAAAATCTGCAGTCCAGGCAAGACCAGACACAAAACCTAAACACCCAAAGGGGAGGGTTTCTCCCTTCTTTTTTTCTTTCTTTCTGTTCTATTCTTCCATTCCTCTCTCCTGTTCTACCTTGCTTTGTCCAACAAACCATACCTGCACGCATACATGCACAGGCAACACTGTAACACTATATGGGGCTGTGCCATCAGTACTTACTGTTGTATAATGCTATAATTTCTTTGCATGTCCCCCTTTTTCTGAGTCTTTCATGGTTTGTGAATTTTCAGGTTCGATCTTTTTTTTTCTTTCCAGAACAATGTGACATTGCATTTTCCCCCTGTACTCCATACACATAGATCCAGAACTGTCCTCTCAGTTTCATAGTGTCTGGTGTGTGCCAGTTTGTCATGTTGTGATGTTTTTGTGTGCTCAAACATTCACCCACCATAGAAGAACTTCAAGTTATTTACTATAGTCAGCCTAAGAGTGGACAAATCGCTTAGAGTAGGGACAACAGAACTGAATCCAATCTCTCTGACATTCAGCTTTCACTTTATCTCATTGAAGAGCAGCTCCATTCAAACCCATCTTTAAGGACTATGCCTCCGTATATGAATATATATATATTGTATTGTGACTTAACAAAGTGATTCAATGCAGTCTGTAAATATATTCCTGCTTTTGGAGCATACTTATGATGTCATGGCATACTTTCAGTCCAAAAATCTTGCTCCAGTGTCATGGCAAGATCACAGCATCACTTAGATCCTTTTAAAGAGCTGAAACTTGTGGAAACAACCGTTTGGCTGTTTACTCAGTAAAGTATGTCTGGAATATATTTTCATTCACTTGTCCTTGTGTCTCTTTTCCTGTTGGAACTTCTTTTTTTCTGTTGGTTCGTTGTATGTTTGTTCCCCCTCCTCTCCGTGCTGATGTGCCCATGGCCCTGACGTTTGTGCTGGTCCGTGTCACGTCATTCTGCATTGTGCTGTCCTCTCCTCTATTTGCTTTGCCAGGATAGATATGATATTGGGTCCTCCAGGTCCCACCACTCCCCGCCATAAGAAGTATTCAACCAAAGGAACCAAAGAGTCGCCCCAGTTCTCACCTAGGTTAGGACGCACCAAACTGCATCTCTTGCTCGCATTAGACCTCTATTCTAATTTCTTCTGGGTGTGCTGGCCGGAAAAAAACAAAACAACCTGTTTTTGCTTCAGACTACTGCATAACTGGTAGGACATTAGTTCCTAGGCTGCTCAGATACCACAGACAGCACAAAAGAGTTTATCATTCTTTCTAACAGAGGTGAGTAAAATACCCCAGCTCCAGTAAAGTTTTTAAGTAGCACCAAATCAAAAAATAATGTATATAGTGGGGGATATTTATACAAAAAAGATAAACATAAAAAGTCTGACCAGTGCTCTCACCCATGTCATGTTTACTAGTTATTATTTTATTTTGAGAAATCAAAATCAGCTACATTTCTTGATCCCAGAGGAAATTGCTTGTTAATATTATATTTGTATTACTTGTTACAAATGTAATTAGTGCAATGATAAATAAAATATTACAATATCTGGCTTCTCTGCAGATTATTTTTATAGTTGATTTTAGAAAACACAACATTTAATTAGAGGGTGTTCAAACTTTGGCATATGACTGAACACATAACAGTAGATGGAGCTATGGAACTAGTTTCTGCTCACCTCTGGTTTCTTAGCACCTAAAGGGTACTTAGTGAAGATTATTTAATTAATATTATACGTTTTAGCATTTTAAGTATTTCAGTTAACCTAGGACTGATCGTTGCAGAGGGTAGCTGCTGTTTCAGTAGCTAATTAATTAGTTTTAAATCTCAGTGTTTGTTGTAACTGAGCATGCCATGTGTCTGTGTTTTCCTTATGCTCTTAATTTAATATGCACAGACCACTGACTCACCACAATTTTAACAGGAATTGTAAAGATCAGATACCATGCAGGTAAGTAGCTAGTTGTAGCTGAATAAAAACAGGTTGAGCTGGATTGCTTGCATTGCTGAATGAAATGTACAATCTGGATCGAGCAAAATGCAGCCAAGGTGCCTATGACCAAATAGTATTATAATTTCTTTACTTATGCATGCTGGCATGACAGGTTACATGGGCATGCCACATAATGCACAAAGACCATTTTAGGATGTCTGAGAACCAGACATACTGTATGTAGGTAAGCTCATTTTTTGTTGATCTGTTAAGCTTTTTGTTGATTCATTGGTTAGTTCAAGAAAACCTGGTGCTTCAATGTATTAATTGAAGCAGACTCTGATTACAGTGTAAATGGGAATGTTCTAGACAAGGCCTAACATGATAAATAAGATGTGCATCTTATTTAAATATTTCGTTTAGTCATTTTGAATAATGTGTCGTCGAATATATATGCTAAAGATAATGCATACGATTTGCCCCTGTCTTGTATATATGTATCTATAATTTTCATATATACACCTCAACAAATTCATATCTTATATATGAATTAAAAAAATAATAAGCTACTTACATTTTGTCATCATTTTGTACCTTCACTGACACATTTTTCAAATGCGACATGACAATGCAAATATAAAGATTTAGTCCTTTTGGTGGGCCTGGCTTTCTCTTTTTTCCATCTCTCTCTATCTTTCTCTGGACATACCTCTTCATACCATACCCCACCATTCTGCATGCTCTCATTCACGTTTATAATGTTCTGCACTTGGCAGAGAGGTAGCGCAGGAGTGCGGGATCTACTCATGTCTCCTACCTCCTCCTATTCTACTTTTCTGTATGTTACTGTTTGTCTTTCTACCGTTTAATCCCTTTAAAAAACACACTTTTTTTGGGTACAGTTTTCCTAACATTACTTGTACATTGTCTGTTGGTATAGGATGTAATGCTATATTCTAGATGTTGTCTCTTTTTGCTGTAACTGCTAGAGTGGACCAGATTGTGGGTAGAGGTGCTCAAATCGCAGACAAGGACCGTCCCAAAAGCACCACCGAAGCAGAAATCGCAGAGGACCCAAGCATGATGGGAAGACTTGTAAAAGTAGAGAAACAGGTCACTAATGTTTATTAAGATTGGCTTGACAAAGTTGGTTGTTTTATACTGAGTATGAATTATACAGTGAGGGTCTGTTTTTTCCCAACCCCAAAAGAAACATTTGCGAGTAAAGCATTTTAAATCTGGTCGAAATCTAGAATGTTTTTACTAGTTTTTGTCTAGTAAGTTGGTAAAGCAGTTAATATCAATCATTTATTATTGATATTTGACTTAAGCATATATGGTTAAATAGTGGAATATTCTTATAACAATCTTAAAAACGAAACAATATATTGACTGATTTTTTGCAGGGTAGCATAATGCAGACTTGTGTTTCAGTGAACTGAAATATGATGCTCTTTAAATACACAAATACACAGTATAATACAATGTAAAGTACACAACACAGTCTCATACAAATAGAAATGCCAATTCAAGCTAAAACAGCACATTCTTACTATTCTCTTTAGACATAAAATTGTGATCAAATAATAATATGGGGGAAAATGCACATGAAAAGTACACAATATTATCATCTACACCAATCAGCTTTAACGTTAAACAATCTGCATGACATTGTGTAGCTCTCCCTCATGATAAAATCATCTTGAACTCAGAGATATTCACAAGTCATTTTTACCAAGTCCAAGTCAAGCCTTAAGTCTTTGTGCTCGAGTCCAAGTCAAGTCTTAAGTCTTTAGTCCCAGTGTATGGAGTGCCGTTTGTAAAAACAGCTCAACAAATTTAGAGGTGTCATTTTTTCATAATTTAGCGCAATTTCACACAATGTTCATTTAGAGCTAAATGTGTTAAAAAAGGCAGTGCTATGTTTTGGTAAATTGTCTTGCTGCGACTTAAGTGTGACTTGAATAATCCGAGTCTCAGACTCAAGTCCCCATCTCTGCTTGAACATTTTGTCATGTTCCTCAAACCAGTTCCTGCCATTAGGGACTACTGTTGTCAGGAAGGGGTGCACTTGGTCTGCAACTATGTTTATGCCAAGAAAAGGTTTCCCAAAATATTGCCCAGAGCATCCAATGCCATCTGTTCCTCAGGTAACTCATAATGTAAAAGAAAACCTAAACCAGGTCATCATCTTCCACTGTTCCATTGTCCACTTCTGATGTTTACACAAACATCGTTGTAGACCAAACACACCCCTTCATGGCTCCAGTATTTACTAATGGTAGTGTCCTCTTTCAGCAGGTTAGTGCATCATGCCACACTGAACACGTTGCCAGGAACTGTTTGAGGGACATGACAAAAAGTTCATAGTGTTTAACCTCCAAATTCAATAAATCTTAATCTGTCTGAGCATCAATGGGATCTGCAGGGCAAGTCCGATCCATGTGGTCCCCACCTTAGAACTGACAAGATATAAAAGATCTGCTACTAACGTCTTGGTGCTAAATAACACAGCACACCTCCAGAGGTCTTGTGGAGTCCACATCTCACCAGGTCAGAGTTGGTCTGGCAGTGTGAGGGGTAAATACAAATTGGTATTTATACAAATTGGTATACAAATTGGTAAAACTGGTAGTTTTAATGTTATGAGCAGTGCATGTTCAGACAAAACTCTACATAACTAACCTAAAGTACAGTTTGAAGTAAACATATAAATTTCAACCCTTTCTAGATGACTAGCTCCACATTAAATCTAATGTACAAATTTTTTGACATATCACAGATGTAGGTAAATCATCCAAAACATTTGGAGGTGACACTTTGCCTCTTTACTTGCACTGCAACTGCAAGGATATCCATGTTAAACACTATAAGTCAATAGTCCTCCAAATTGTTTCCATAAATATATTTTCCCAAAAGTTTACTCAGCCTGCTCAAACCACAATGTAGCACAGAATTGTACATTTAATTTAGGACACAGTATGACATCAGTGTGTAGCGAAAGACTGTGGGCAGCTGTTTTAGACAACAGGATCACAAGAAGAAGTGCTGTTTCAGAATCATTTTTGTGGCAGCAACCATCAAAAATATGGAGTTGTCTGCAATGGCTGTCCATATTACTGAAGTTATATGTGGTTTTATATCTCACAATACTGTGTCTTAAATCACTCTGAAAAGTTTTGGGGATGTGTTTAGAATTACATAAATAATTTCAAATAGTTTTACACCATGGTTAATATGTTGATTCATTATTAATTCCTCTAAACAACTTACCTAAAATTATTTTAAGGCAGCATTATTCCTAACTGTACTATTCCACAGGTTATGTCAATGGAAAGGAAACTCGACTTCCTAGTGAACATCTACATTCAGCGAATGGGAATCCCACAGTCTGAGACAGATGCCTACTTTGGATCTAAGGAGCCCGACCCAGCCCCACCATACCATAGCCCAGTTGACCACTTGGAGAAGTCTGGCTCAATTACTAAAATCATCCGTTCCAACAGCTCCACTGGTCAGAAGAACTTTGACCCGCCTCCCTCAACTTGTGTCAACCAGAGCCACTGCCATCCTTCCACCTCCTGGCACCCCCAGGCCCTTCCTGAACCCCCTCCACGTAGCCAGGGCACTTCCCCCGTAGGTGACCCCTCTTTGGTACGTATTCCACCTCCACCAGCCCATGAGCGTTCTTCTGGTGGACATAACAGCGGGTCCCGAGGTGCCGGCCAGCACCACTCTCGCGGGAGTGGGCTGGAGGAAGGGAAGCCTGGAGGTCTGTCCCAGCAGCAGGCAGGTGCTGAGAGTGACACCTCAATATCTATCCCCTCAGTGGATCATGAGGAGCTAGAGCGCTCCTTTAGTGGCTTTAGCATCTCCCAGTCAAAGGAGAACCTGGACTTTCTCAACAACACCTACTTCAGCGGGGTGGCACGCTGCTCTAAAGTGAGATCTTACATCGCAGAGGGCGAGTCCGATACAGACTCAGACCTCTGCGCTCCTTCGCCTCACTCTGCAACTGGAGAAGGAGCATATGGAGACAGGGGTTGGTCTGCTGCAAAGTAAGTCTTGTAGTAAACTTTCAAAGTGAAATTCACTTGGCGGTGGCATACTCTGAAACCAAACATGATGGGAGACTTGCCAAAAAGCTGTATTTGTCGTCTTTAAAATGAGTGCTACGTCTTACAGATACAGCTGCAAAATGAGTACCAGAATCTTTGCGGTAATGACAGCTGCCAAAGTCTGAAGCCTTCTGGTACTTGCGATATTTCTTGGACACCTTGTATTGGTACATGTGGCTGTTACCTTTAAGGGTGCCACCAGTAATTTCTTTTTTCAAGAGACACACATCTGTTCATCAACCATCTCTCCTAAACAAAGCTGGAAGTGAGAGAAAAGCACAAGGAAAGACCAGATAGATGAAAAGGGTTGAGTAAAAATGTTTCCATCTTAAAGCACACACTATTCATCACTTAAAGACACAAGTCTACTTTAATATGTCCATCCCTTACGCTAATGTTTGTTACTCACTTACAGGTGATCAGTTCGATCTGATGTCTTATTAAACAAGAACCGTTCCCCTTTGTCCACATTTGCCCATGAATGTACTTCACAACATGATAGCTGAACAGCTTACCAAAATCAATTTTCTATGTTCATCGCACCTCTTTAATATTATCTTTACAAACAATATCACACTGTACTCTAGCAAAACGTAAGAGTTCCACTCTAATTATATACAAAACACTTTCACAGTGTCTCAAGTTTACAGCATTTTTATCTAATCTCTAGTTTTAATAATTTGCATGATATGAAGGCATTTAAAGGGGCTGTATGTTTGCATTTTATTTTATACTACAAACTACAACAGCTTTGAGAGAGGTTTTAAAAAAGCTTAATATTTTATGCAGATTCTCTTTTCTTTTTATAAAGAGAACCTCTAAAGTAGTCTCTAAGTATAATATGTATGAATTATTAACCATGAAATCAATGACACCTCTTCAAATAATCAAAGTTTATACCTCACTGTCACAGCGCATCAGTCATCTGTCGTTTTCAACTTCATGTGTAGTGATGAAGCATCAGAAGATCAGAGTTAATTTAAATTAAAGTATAGATTACTTAACAAATGACTGATTAATTTTACAATCTGGTTAATTTCAACAAAACATATATAAAACAGATATTTTGCCATGTATAGTCAGTTCACTGACTGATTTATTGTCTTTGCTTTTCCTAAAGTAATGCTGCATCAAATTTGTTCTACCAGTTGAAACTGTAGTCTTTTACTGGTCAAAAGGGACAAGACCTGTGCATTAAGCAGTAATTTTTCTACTACACATTTGTACTGATCTTGCAAGGTTTGAGGACAGTTTTATTTGCCACAAAGAAGTGTCAATTGCCCAGCTCAGAATGCACACCGGATATTTGCCCATCTTCTCCAATTTCATGCAGCTATAGATACTACAACACTACTTCCCTAGCAAGGTTATCAACATAGTGAACACGCTTGGAGGAGAACGTGTAGAACTCAATTCTTCCTCTCAACAGTTTAGATGCCAAATACCTGGTACGTTATTTCACTGGCCTGACAATGAAATCAGCTGTAAATAGCAACTGGGATTTGAGCCCAACACCTTTTACAATGCATACATACTTCTTGGTCTATTTTATGCTTGTGCACATGCACATGCCATGCAAGAACTGGTTATAAAGCATATTTCCAACCTGTTACCTACACTGCGTTACTCTCTGCTGAACCTATGTTATGTTTTTGAAGTGCACCTCCAAAGAACACAGTTCAGTTTGCACCATTTTGTCTTCCATCGAGCCCGAATTAACCCACAACCCTCAGATACGCTCTTTATTGCTGTTCCAACAACTCCACCACAGACAAGGGTTTTAGAAATGAAGGGATTTCTCAATATATGGAACAGAAATAAAGTAGGCATCATGTGGTTTCCAGATTTTAGCTTGGTCAAGCTTGTTATAGTCAGAACACACAACGAAGAAAACAGTACGCAGGCCTTAACTTACTGACGCATGGTACTGACATTTCTCATGTGTCTATTTAGAAAGAGCGATAGGATTGTTGTAAAACCATGTAAAAAAGTTCAAATGCATTTTGAGCACACAGACGCAGGTCTAAAAGGTGTCTTGGTGTATAACACACCTTGAAATATCCGTCATAGTTGATGACTTACGTTTTTATCGCATATCTTACCATCACAGCTGCCTTGCTTGGTTTGAAGAAAAAAAAAGATTTTTTTTTCCAAAGAATATACTGTATTTTGCTAATTTGCCTTTGGTGTAATGATGCGAAGTTTTGTCCTTGTTTTCTGTTGTATAAGTGTCTTCTTGCTGCAAAATCTGTTCTGAACACGTAATGTGCTTGTGAATGTAAATTTGAATGCTGTCGCACACACACATACACACACACACACTAATTTGTTTTCAACTGAGAAGAAACCGCTGTCTAATGTTAATTTATCTTCATTCTAGGACTGGCAGGCATAGACAACCATGATTCTCATGAGTCACAAAAAGATTGTAATTTGATTACGTAAGAAAGAAGTAGTAGTATCACTGTTGATTATATTAGAGATTTAATAATCTGCTGATTACTTAAGTGAGTAATATGTATTATTAATTAGTACAAACAACAAAAACTGAACTTAATGTGCTTAATTTACATCTGTAAATGTAAGTACATTTAGGAGAAAATGTTGGTGAGGGTTTTGTCTCTTTCAGTGGTGCAAACACTTATTTGAGCGCTAACATTGTGGTGAATGTTTAAACTGCTGAACATGGCTTCATAATGACCTGTGGATACCCTGTATATCATTCCAACTGCAATTAGATTACTTAGCCAGTTCATCAAGAATGTATATTTTAATAAATTAATTTTTTTAATAGAATAATCAATGTTTAACTGAGACAGAACATACATTTTTAGCCTACACTGATTTTTAAGGCTGTGGACACATCTAGCTGTCAGACACCATAAGGCCATTAGTGAACTTTTGAGGTCAGTAATTTTTGCTTCATCATTGTCGTAATAGGGGGCAATCAAGGATAGACACTAAAGAAAGAAACGGCACTCTCAAGAGGGCACACAGAGAATAGTCTTATTTTTACACTCCAGTCTCTGAATTTTTTAAATGTTATAACCTGCACTGTTTTATGCAAGAATGTTAAGCTCATGTTTGATGACCACCAGCTATAGTATGAGCACATATTTTCCCAGGAGATGAGGAAGTATTGATCTAAGTGAAAGCAGTAATAAGTCGTACACAGTTATACTTATTCAGCAACTGCTTGGTGCTTCCGTAGCCTGTTGCGTTTGTATAGGCTGTTGGATTTGGGACATGTCTAAATTGTAATATATATGTATCATCATAGGTTTCTTGTAATTCCTTACAAGGAACAAGAACTCTGGCACACAACAGTACTGTGTGATTAACGGCTGCATTAGATTCTCACTTCATCCCGAAACATGGCTGTCTATCTCTGCCAAAGCCAGAAAACACAAAGGACTCTGCAGAAGACCGATACAGAGAGCAATACTTTATGCATGTCATGTATCTTGCAAAGCCTTATGTTTTCTTTTCTACTGATGTCTCATGTGGCAATTACATGATTTAGGTTTACGTTTTTTTAATATATATATATATATACATATTTTACAATCGCCAAGCTTTCAGCAGAATAAAACACACTGTTGTCCTTGCAGAGTCTGTAAGTTTAATGCAAGTGTTTCAAAGACACCATGGTAAAGTTTACATTGTGTTGAAGGTCTCCTGTCATATCCATGATTGTTTTCCACAAAGGCACTATTTTTTTTGTTGTATTTTACTTTGAGGGAAAAAAATGCTTGCCAGCATGATTTAAACCGCTGAATTCCATAAATATAGCTTTTGATTATCATGTAGCATACCCCCTGTGTAGTCACTCAAATCCATGAACCCATGGGAATTGTATAATAAACTTTGTATTATTAAACCACTTTGTGTTGCTGTGTTTTGTAGGATCTTCTCTGATCCTGAACTGGGGGGTATTCCAGAAGGCAGGTTATGCTACATAACCGGGTAAGTTCTGCACTAATGTACCCTTGAATTTACCCGGTTATGTAGCATAACCTGCTTTCTGGAATACCCCCCTGGAACAGAAAAGTAAGAGGAGAAATATTGATGGTTTATCATCCCAGCATCATCACCATCTACTTCAAATTTAGCATAGTAGTGATGGTGTCTGTAGGACAGGTTAATGTTCTTCTGGTTATGTTTAGATGGAGAACAGAGTTGATACAAATTAAAGATTCAACACAGATTACATCCCCATGCTTTGATGGCACTATATACGTGAACTTAAGTGTTTTTTTGGTATGAGTCATGCAGAGCTGGATGAGCACACAAGCTGATCTGTCCTTGACACATACATAGAAGCAAGCCGAAATGCACATTACTATTGATGTTTGGTTTTATGCTCTGGTACACTGCGAGTCCCACAGGTAATCTGCTTTTGAGAAACCTGAGAAGGCATATCGACATGTGACACTTTCCTTTTTTATCCTTGTACTTTTATCCTTGTCCTTTCACTTTACAACTTCATCCATCAAGTAAACCTTTTCTTTTCACCTGCAGCAGACAAGAAGCAAGCTTCTGTATTGAATTATTTAACACTCTTGTTAACAGCATTTAAACTGA
>JBBPDE010000107.1:18675579-18690536 GCA_037974605.1 Nannopetersius ansorgii | reverse complement strand
CAGGGATGAGGGCTAGACAGGAACACGGAGGTAAAACATAAGCACGGTCACACTGGGTAAGGCTGAGACAGGCGGGGGAGACACGCAGGGAGAACAGGGACGCAATAATACAAAGTAAACAAAACTAAGGACTGCAGCAGCACATCGATAACAAAACAGAACAGTAACGCAAACAGAAAAGCAGTGGCCCTAAGTGGCCACTGACCGAGCCGTGACACTGAACTGTCATCTTAGCTATATACATGTATACACTAAGATGAGACTGTATTTGAATACATGGACATCAAGAGCAACTCCTGTATCATCAATTTACTTCCGAGAAAAGTGGAAGCTGTTATTGCTGCAAAGGTGTGGACCAACTCCATATTAAAGTCTATGTATTGGAATGTCTTTAAAGTCCCTGTCGGTGTAATGGTCAGGCGTCCCAAAACCTTTGTCCATATAGTGTAGGTGTATGTCATCAGTTTAGTACATTAGACACAGTTAGAAACTCACTGAGTGGTTAATATTTTAATCTTACACTAATGAAGAAATAATATTATTCTGTAATGAAATAGTGTTTTCAGTTCAGAAAGTTCCATATGAGCACTCATTATCTCCCTCTAGTGTCGGACAAACTCCTGACTACAAACTCATGACTGTTTTACTACATTTCCCACAATGCACCACCGTACAACGACTTCCTAGGACGTGTTTACAAGCCGTATGAAGCTAAAGATGAAGGAACAAAACAAAATTAAGCAGCTGGTGTGGAAAGAAAGCTTTTGATCGATATACCATAGTTTGTTTCTTATAATCGAACTGGTGTACTTACTATTTTGGTGTTTATGCAGTGGCCCAGCTGGGTTTTTTGTTAGTATTTATCTTTAGCTAGTACAGTTTCTGTGCTAGTAAGCTAGCACCCAGGCATATTTTACACAACTTTTTTTATTTTTAATTCGTAAAATCGAAGTGATGTGAGCTGGTAAAAGCCAGACAGGTCTACACAAGCTAGGATGTATACTTTACTGTCTGGTCTTTATAAGTACATGTTTCAGAAGGACGAGTATTGCATTCTAATTCTTGGGCTCGATAATGCTGGCAAAACGGTACGTATTTACTCACCACTGGTTTGTTTGAATTTATTGCTGTTATTTTGCATATAAGATCAGAAATAACTTTATCCCAAGAAAATTCTTGTCATTAGCATGCTCAGTCCAACAAGAGAGAATACAAATGAATCGGACATTAGAGAAAAAAATAAGATCTACAATAAACAATAGTGAAACACAATGACAAGAACATTATTGTGTAATAGTGTAATTATTGTATAGTGTAACATTGTAAAGGTGTAGTGTGCTGTACCAACAGATCAGGAGTGGCTAAGTGATAATGCACTAACACTAAGGCACTTTCAATTGATTATAATAATAATGATGATAGTAGTAGTAGTAATTTGCAGCTCTTCTTTCTTCGCTCTGCTCCTCTGACTGACTGTGAATACTCTAGAGATCCCTGTTATGTATTAAATGATCCTCTGTTCAATGCCTAGACATTTTTGGAGCAGACCAAAACAAAATTCAGCAAGAATTATAAAGGAATGAGCCTGTCCAAAATCACAACCACCGTCGGTTTGAACAGTAAGTGATACCATTGTTTTTTTAAATTTATTTATAGTGTATACAGAGTAACGGAGTTGTCTTACATGTGATCTGTCTTGCCTCCTTGCACAGTTGGCACGATAGATGTGGGCAAAGCGCGCCTGATGTTTTGGGATCTTGGAGGACAAGAAGAATTGCAGTCCTTGTGGGACAAAGTGAGTTCCCATTTCTTGCCAGTGAAGAGCTTCCCTCATTAGTCTAGCTGTGTAAGCTGATGCTGATTTAATGGAAGGAGACATTGCCAGATCTGGCTCTGGCTCACCTTTTGATTGGATGGCCTTCCACGAGTCCTCAGTTGTCATTTTGAAATGTATTTTTATTCTGTTAGCTTTTTGGGTTAACTTCTTATCTCCTCATCCTCAGTACTATGCAGAATCTCATGGAGTTATCTACGTTATTGACTCCACTGATGAAGAGCGGTTGACTGAGTCAAAGAACGCATTTGGTGAGTGTTTGCTGGTGTAGAATAGAAGTGCCAAGATATGGTATCTTATTCTTAACATTGTTTTTAGGAGAATATTATTTTTGGTATCAAATATGAAATGATCATTTGTAAATAATCTTCATGTGGCTTTACTTAACATTCAGTTGATTTGTTAATGGGAATTTTTAAGTTAAACTTGCATGTGGGAAAAGGGTTGACTTTTTAGAAAATAAATCGATAAATAAAGACAGAAGGGATGATAATCGATTGATAGGAGCATTCAGAGAACAGAAGCAAAAGAAACTACGTTGCTGTTGTGGCATAAGAAGTCTTCATTGCTGTTGTGACCTCTGAGGACCAGATTGACAATTTTTTAGAGGCAGGATTTGAAATATTGAAATATTGAGTTTACTGCTGCTGTTGGACAAGTTTGTGGTTGTGTTTGATAATTGAATTAGCCTTGCTGTCAATAAGGCTGTAAATTAGTCAGCAAATCTGCATGTATGTTAGTGTAAGCATTATGGTGATGGTGAAACGTGTTGATTGTTAATGTGGTCTCCAGTACTTCGGCTGTTGTGCACAGGGTTCTTGCCATGGACGTGATTGTTATTGTCTCTATCTTTATGCTCTTTGAGGTTTTTTGTGTAAAAAATAAAGTGCTATATTAATAAAAATATTATTATTTCTGAATTCATTTACTTTGTTTTAAGGAATAAATTAACAACAAACATTACATTTGAATGGGCTTTGTTTAAGAGGTTGTGCAGTATAAAGGTGCTACGTGTATCAGTTTACCAATGTGTTTAAATGGTAAATATAATTATCAAATATTTTTACTAAAGTGCAGATGTTTATGGTTTTGTTTGTTGTTTATAGACATTTGTTGCAATAGCTCATGCATTTTTCTATTGAATGTTTTTTCACTTAATTGACTTATGCTGGCTAACTGCTTATAGCTATCATGGTTACTTATAATTTATTATTTGATTAAATTCCAAATTGGTACTAGGAATTTAATTGGTAAAAGAAAAAAAAAACAAGGAAAGAAAAAAATAGGAAAAGTTGTTCATTGAGTGGATTGCAGTTAAAACAGATGTATCCGTCCCTTTTCAAGTTGGAAAACTGCACATATTTTAAAAACAACTTGATCGAAATGAAATGACTTGGAGCTGTGAAACATATTATTTACAGTATCTCTGTTTTTCTTCTCAGAAAAGATGATTAGTAGTGAGGCTCTTGAAGGTGTTCCTCTCCTTGTGCTTGCAAATAAGCAAGATGTAGAGGTATGCAAGTTTTTTTTCTGCTCACATTCACTTTCTCAGTTGCTTCCAGAGCAATGATTATTTTCTGTCTGTAGATGGGGCTGTATTGTCAAGTATCCCATCTGCTCAAGATTAAAATAGATGTTTCCTGCTTTTAAGTTTCCCTGCACAAATTCTAAACTCCAAAAACTCATGCCATTTTCAGTGAAACAGTGCTTAAACTTATATATATTTTTTTGTTTAAAGACTTGGGCGTTTGAGCTTTATTAGCAATACACCAACAGGAAAGTTGGTAATCACCTGGTCAGTGATGATGATACAAAATATAAAAAGTAGCCCTAAGTATTTCTGATGTTTGACTCTTTGAGATAACTACTGTTTGTACATGTTCTATCTGAGTAATACTTGACCATGACAAAGTATTGAAAAGTTTATTGAAAGTTTATCTACTTACCTGGGCCTGAAACTATTGAAGGATCAATAGGAACATTTTATTTCTGTATTTTGATTAGTATTACACTCTATCTGCATGACTTCATTGGTATTGTATGAGGGCTTTTACTATGCTATTGTTATATACTGTGCTATAGTTATTATCTATTTTACTATATTTAATTATTTATGCAATTTGTACTGTTTACAGTTTGATACCAATTTACTTCTAGTCACAACAGGATATCTGACATGATCACTGATTCATTTGAACCTTTTGTGAACTTCAAAAACAAACCACACCTTAGTTTACTACTTTTTAGTGCAAATTTGGACTATTTTTAGCAGGTCTACTAAACTGGTCTCAGATCAGCATGATGACATTACATACATACTACCCTTTCATGAATATCCATAATGACAGGCTCACTTATTAGTAGATGTCCGAATAAGAGTACATGATTTTGTGTGTGTGTGTGTGTGTGTGTGTGTGTGTGTGCGCACACACTTAACATGTGGAAAAGAGGGATATATATATCAGAAATGTCTGCATATGTGTGTATGATTATATATTGAATATTTCTCCCCTCCTTTCCACAGAATTGTTTGTCTGTACCAGACATTAAGACAGCATTCAGTGACTGTGCCCCCAAAATTGGCAAACGAGACTGCCTGGTCCAGCCGTGCACTGCTCTAACAGGGTAAGCTTCTCTGCATTGCTGTCTCACACATGTATTATTTAGATCTGGGCATGGAAATGGAAGTCCCCTGCTGTTACTACAGCTTTTTTTGAAGATTAAAAAATGACATAGTGGTTATATCTAGGAGAATAAGATGTGTGTGTATACAACAACTTATCACATTCTCTCATATATTCTAATAATACATTTCCAGTTGTAGCGACTGTGCATGTTCTAATGTTGCCAGAGCCACAGAAGTATTTATCTATATATTGCTGCAGTAATAAAAACTCTGTGTGTATTTGTGTGATTTGTTAGTAATTTTTATCCTGCGTTTTTTTTCTCAGTGAGGGAGTGAACGAAGGAATCGAATGGATGGTAAAGTGTGTGGTCCGGAACATACATCGTCCACCTCGACAAAAAGACATTACATAGGCCCCCAGGTCAGGCAGACTTTGGGTGTTTGTGTGTGTATGTGTGACATTAACGTGTGAGAGATTTGGGAAAAATCAGGCCAGAGAGTCCGAGTGAATTTTATTGCATAGCGCTTGCATTTTACATCAGCCACATAAGACAAGCCTATGCACAAAGTTGGTCCGGACTGTTATATAGGATGTAACTACATATTCTAGGAAAGACATTGAGACATATGCTTTGGCATAGAAGCTCATCTCGGTGCAAACTCTATCAGACCTCTTAGGTTTGATCTTTGTGTATTTAATAGCTCTTTTTGGTGGATGTGTAAATGCATAAAACAATTCTGCTTCCAACACTAAACCAGATTTTAGATGGTTTGATGTGAATTCCATAAATCATCCATGACTGCAGTGTTTTGATGTGTTCGTTGTTTATTATCACTAAATTTAAAGGATTTTTTGTTCTTCTCTCAAATCTTGAGTAATAATGTCATGTCCAACAGCGCAAATTCAGTCCCCTTAAACATGCTATTTCTTTATTTTTCAAAATGAAATATGTAATTTTTTATTGACTTATTGAAATTCTGTAATAAACAATGAAGTGTAAAACCAGGGAAGCCTCTGAACTGTTGCTTACAATGTTTTTTTCCCTCCTTCTACTTCTACACATTTCAATGCACCATTACTGTAAAAAGACATAGAAAATGTGCCCTGTGCAAAACTTTTGACACATGTAAGTGCTATGGTATATTTTTGAACATACTAATGTCAATAAACATAACTTGTGCACTGAACTTCACAGAAAAACAGTTGCCTTTCATACTGTGGCATAAGATTGTACAAAGATGTGCTATAACTTGCATAACTAACACTGTAGGAAAACTTCTTTCATTGCTATATAGAATGCTTTAGTGGTTCTTTAAGGAACATATAACATGGGGTTGTCATTATAGAGAAAAACAGTTTAACTATGCAAAGAATCTTTTAAATGATTTTTGTACTGCTAGAAATAGATGAATAGAAAAACATGGGGCAGTACTTTTTATTAATTGGTTTGGATTGTTCTTTCTAGCAGACAAAAGTGAATGGCCCTTGGACATATAACTAATGGTGTTTCTCAGGGCTCAGTGATTGGGCTAGTTTTATTCAATATCAATATTAATATTAATAATAATAATATTATAAACATGCATGTCTATGACACAGTTCTTTACTCAGTTCTGTACTAAAGCTAAAGTCATCATGCAGTTTTCCAGATCCTCTAATTTAGCACTTAGGCAATGTGGACACACTTATCTAGTCTTCATTTGCAATGCTCATATTTGCTTATTTTGAGATAGGTGGATAGTCTACTCTGGCTGAAGCCTGAAATAGGCTGGATTTTGTGGTGAGTAATCATCACATCAGTGCTTACTTTGAATAATAGAAGATATCAGCCATTACAATCCTTTTAGGGTGCTTCTAACTGAAGTGGGTGCTTTTAGCTGTCGTACACCAGCCAGCTAGAATGTATTACATTACTTTATTACTTATATGCATCCATTATTTTGATTTTATTTTATTTTGAATTGGTAATTAGCTTAATTGCTTATAGATTGTCTATTTTTATTCAATTCAGATGTCTATGCTCGTTACTCTCTTCATTTCTTTGGTCCAATGCTCTACACTACAGAAGAGGAACAAACTCAATGTACTCAAACTGAAAGGATGTTTGACTGATGCTGCACATGACAAAATTGTATAAAAGTATCTTCTTTGCTTGCAAATGTGTTATTGATTGAATGAAGTGAAAAATAATTTACACAACATTAAAACGGCAGGATTTAGGAGGATAGTGTGAATCGAGAAGTGTTACTGATTTGAATAATGTTAAGAGTCTCTGTGGCTTCCATCTGTGTCTGTGTGTGTGAGGCTGGGGAGGGGGGCATCTGCCTGTGCTCTCCACCTTACTTAACTGGTACTCGTGTCTTTCTGGTCTGTCATAGTCCCATGGGCATGAGCCTGCATTTATTTCAGTCTCCTCTACGCTACACTCCTCCCTCCCCCTTCTTTCTTTCCTAACATAAAAGACTCCCTTCCCCCCAAAACCTGTTGGGCCCTGTGCTGCAGCTCCTCCCGAGCTTCTGTCTGCCAGTCTGTGTTGTTGGGGAACTGAAAAAATACAAAATGCCAATTTAGATTTGTTTAGGGTGATAACTTCAAAGGTAAAATCATAAATTATTTAGAATCTGCTCTCACCATTGCAGCACAATTCTCCAGGAACTCTCTGGACATCAAGGCACTAAAATAAAAAAAAAAAGTAAACAGCATCCACAGCAGAAGATTCTATCCTTTTTTTTCTGAGCAGGTCTAAGGTGAAAAACTCTAGCCTCACTGGGGCAAGTCCCTTGGTACCTCCCATGCAATAACATTTGGACTTCAACATAATTGTAGTTGGCATAGGAGATGTGTCCAAGCTTTATAGAACCCTGTAAAATCCATGTAAAAGCTTGTAAGTGTGACACTGTCACCTGTAAAAGCTCTTTTCCGCAACCCTGCCAAATCCTTACATTAACACATGCCTGAAAGTACATTTTTTATATAATGCAAAGATCATATAAACTCTGTTACTCTACATAACTCTATTTAAGCAGTTCCTGTAGATGGGAAATGGCAAAGGCAGTTGCCCTGAACTAGCTTTTAGTGCATGACTCCCTTATGCAGAGCAGCATGACAGCTCAAGCTCCCTCGCACGCAACTCTTGAAAGGACATCAATTGTGTATGAAGACACTGATTACGTAACTGTGCTTTAGAAGCTGGTGGTTGGGCCTGAAATACATCATAGATCTGTGGAATTCTACCCTGATCCACACACTGCATAGAAGTGGGGTCCTTTTGTAATTTGCCAATTAGCAAATTGAAGGCCTCAGGGGCAAAAAATGCTCAATGTTCAGTATTTTTCCCTACTGGTGTAAGGTCATGTATTCAAAACACACATAAGTCATTACACTCTGAAGATCATGGTGAATGATAACAGAAAAATGTCATTTTATTATGAATTGTGCTCGGTCAGTTAATATGACCTGTCACATGGTCACATGAGCTAATAAGGCAAAAATAGATGATATCAGGTTAACTGAATTTGGTTGCTTTCCTGAAATATGACTTTTGCATCCAGCATAGTCATTAGCAGTTGCTACATGAGTCATACAACATTAAAAAGGCATTGTGAAGCCAAAATGTCTTGCTTTTGATCTGTCCATAAAAATCCATAAAAACCTGGCATTTAGAGAAACAGGTCAGAAAACAATGCTCTCATTCGTCTATATTATTCATGTAACGCAGCTGGAATAACGTTCATTCTGGTAATTTCAATGATTTATTATTGGTTTGTCATGCATAAACAGCTGCATCTTAGTTTGTAAATAATCGACAGCTAAGCGGCTGAAGAGTAGGTTTGTTGACATTTAAACAGGCTCTTGCTTAATGTGTGTGAAAAGGATGTATGAAGCAAGGTGTTTAGAAAATGACAAATCGGATACCGGACCTTTAGAAACTAGGTGCTGGGAAATATTTGTCATTGCAACACACTTCTAGAAGCTCACCTGAGTGTGTGTATGTTTTAGTGTGTATATGTGAATATGCTTTCTAGCATAAGCAACAAATCTGCTGTTTCCCAGACAACGGGATCCTATTCCTTTATCTCAGTGCTGTCTTCACTCACACATGACTTTAATTTAATTTACAGTATCACAATTACTGCTTCCCTTAGTCCCCTGCATCCTACCTCCCCCACCCCACCTCTCTCTGTCCTCCTCCTCCTCCTCTTTCTCTAACCATCCGTATCCCCTCCCTCTCTCTGTCTCCCGCTGCATTCCTCTCTCCACCATCCGCCTCCAGCCAGTAAAGAACAAGCTCTGAGACACCCTTTCCTTTTCCAGCCTTTTCTTCTTCACATTTTCTCTCTCTCTCTTCCATCCTCTTCTCTCTGTCTTCCATCTGACCACATCCAACTGCATCATGGCCAGCACTGTATCAGGTAAGGCCCAAAATAGCTTTTTTCTCCAGGGCAAAGATTCAACAGCTATGCTGCTAGAGGGCTTGGCAGATGCTTCTACAAAGGATGCTGTATCACTGATGAATGTTCTGTTACCCAGCAGTCTGCATTATTATAGCTGTGTGTATTTGGACAGGACAAAAGCAATGCTTTTTTATCTTCATTTTACCTGGACATTCTAATTTTGCCTGTGGTATTGCAGTTCTGTCCTGAAGGATAAAATGAACAGGCGATTGGGTCTTTTTCTATCAGATAAAATGACTTCTTATTATGTTCAGTGCATATAGCTAGTGTGTGTATGAGTGTGTGGTGTATCTCCTGGTGTGCTAGAAGCCCTTGGCGTGACAGTGCCCACTCACCACTGCAGATTTTATGCTGTAAAAAAAAATGCAGGTTCAGTTAGAGGGTAGCAGTGCGGCAGGCAGTGTGTTTGCGTTGCAATTTTCTGGGACAGGACCCATCTGCCGCCTCCTGTGGCTGTTTGGGAGGGGTGTGTAGGGGCTTGGGTGTGCATCCTGTTATTCAGTCATGACAAAGAAAAGAGTACTACTTCTCCGATCACCTCAGATTACCTCTCAGTTCTGCTAGAAAGCAGCCTTGCTAGAAAATATAGAAATGCCACCCACTCAGCCTGCCTTTAGGGAGACTAATCTCAGAATGTATTCAGCAGCTGCAGCTCCTAAGAATGGAATCTCATTACAGTTATGAGACCTATGCTAAATTTAAATTAGGCTCGTATAACGATTCTGCAAATCCTGGAGCTGTACACAACTGCCATTCAAAACCAAATGCAGAGGCCTGCAACCTTTAAAATGATGCCACAGAAGAACCTAAAGACCATTTTGATTTGAACCGAGGATTTTAAAGACCCATCTACTAAAAGATTCTTTACGGAACCAAATGTGTTTTTTTCTGTGGCATTGCTAAAAAGAAAGTGTTACCACCGACTGAAATGTCAGTATAAAAGCTACAATTAAACTGTATTGTATTACATTAATTTGAGTAATTTGGAAGAAAAAACAGTTTTAGTTTAAGGCGTCTGTTTAATGAAATCGTTTTGAAGTAGCAGGTAAGCAGCAGGTAACCTGCCCATCCTTGCTAATGTTTTTCTGGCCAGATTTTTTAACGAGATACAATATTGGGCAGTTAATCAGAAAAGGCATCTTTTACAAGTATCAGTCCTAAAGGCACAGTAACAAAAACAGGTAATTCTAACTGAATTTGCCACATAAACAGAACAAGTGGTCTTCAGGGGGAAAATAAAACATGATAAGTATGTAGAATATGGGCCCTTGAATACAGAATCATCTTGACCTTTATTTTTTTCGTTGCACTAGGGAATAGCATGCTAATAACCTACATATGAAATAAGCAGAGACTACATTACTATACCAATGTCAGCATTTGAGTTAACTCAGCGATCTCTGTCCTGCAAAGTCACCTTTCCACTAAGCTGAGTGTGATAAATAACACACTTCTCATCACTTGCTTTTACATTGTATCATTCCTCTGAGTCATAATGGCCATGCAAACAGTGAGACACAAACTGAGGCCTTTTCCTTTTTCCAGTGCATATAAAACAGGATGTTTTATGAAACTGATCTGGCTTGTTTAGAATCTTTAGAATTACAATCACAATGAGAAAAGTTTACATATCCTGGAGGAAATTGCTTTAAATGTAGTAATAACTCCCTCAATCTTCACTGTTAGAGAGGACACAACTTACTGTAAAATGAACGACCATTTGAAAATATTTCTTATGAACACATTACAACAGAAGAAGAAAATATACTCTTTATGAACATTTGAATATAGTTCATACCTAAAGGTTCTTCAAAACATAGTTATTGTGGTACAGGGTTTTAGGAAGTCATACACTTTCAATGATAATTGCCCTCTAGAACAAATATACATACATGTCAGTGGTTTCAGCTTGGGAGCAGCAAGTCAATATTGTATGAGTGAGGTCATTTGAGGATTCTGAATTAGTTTTGATTGGCTGCTTCTGCAGTGACAGTAAAGAGAGATTGAATCTGCTACAGCCTGGTGGTAGGAAGTGCAATGGTATGCCATCACAGACATAATGCTTCAGAACGCTGTTATTGAATAACATGGCTGCACTTACGTCAAAATTTTGAAACTGGACAGTGTGTGGCCATGGATAGCATTCCTTGTGCTTTGGTGAATTTGAGTGAACAAAAAGGAGATGAATGTAACTGAATAATGGATTAGATCAGGGCCCAGTCGCCTTTTTTAGTGTCCAGGTTTTTATTTTCTCTCTCTCTCTCTCACTCAGAATCCTAGTGTGAGTGCTGCTTGAAATAGTTGAATCTTTGATTACAATGGGTTTATTTTCCAGACAAAGATTGAGTATTTTCTGTTTAAATGAAGCATCTCTATTCAAAATGCTGCATAGTTAAACGCTAGGCCTAATTTTAGTCAGAAGAACCAACTCTAGACATTCTCATATTACAGAAAAATGCAGATTCTGAGCATAATAAAAGCATACACTTTCAGAAAAAGGCACCGTCTAGATGTATTATCCAAACAATTTTATGATGTAATCACACACACTACTTATTAACTTACGTATTATTTGCTTGTTATGCCTTATTTTATAGGGAAATTAAAGTGAGTATTCCATGGCATCACTCCAAACAATCCTTTTACCCCTTTTTGTGTAGTGTGTCTTTCTAGTTTGCTGAACAGAATGTCCTTCAAATGTATAACCTTCCTGGTTAATTCGCCTACCTCGACTATACTTTATTTCAGCATACTCTGAGAAGCTGATGGAGATGTCAGTGCTCTCTCTCCTCTGCTCCTGTCTGCACTCAAAACCTCATCCCCAAACTCTTGGGCTCTTTGAGGGTATGCAAAACTTCGCTTGATGTTGTTGTCATCGCAATGTTGTGTTACAGCTGTTCATAATGATATATGAGCTTAATAAAGCTTACTTAGCAAAGTAAATCAACCATGTTTGCCCCAGTAATGCTGTTTTATGAGATGCAGGAAAACACTGATATTTAAAGAAAGTGAAATATGACCCTGAACTCCTCTGTAGACACTGATAAGATTAGTATGTACTACCTATATGAATCAGTATCCAACTCTTTAATTGTTTGTTTATGACAAACCAGTTTGTATATATACAATTTACATATCATCATGGTTGTATACACCATAAATGTATTTGTTTACTTGTAACTGACACTGACATTATTTGGAATGACCTGTGCATCGTATTCTGCCGTTTCATTCCTATTTTCCTCTCTCTTTTATTTTTGGTGACCCTCCTCAGATATGGAGGTGAAGTCCCTGAATAAGCGAACCTCTGGGCAGGCCTTTGAAGTCATTCTGAAGAGCCCCACTGATCTGTCACCAGACCGGCCCCAGAGCCTGTCTCTGGGGGCTCTCAAGAAAGAGCCCTCACTGGGTGAGCTGCAGAAGAAACTGGAAGCTGCTGAGGAGAGGCGAAGGGTAAGGATAACAAGAATCATCCATCATAAGTACAACAACATCTCTCAGAGAACACACTAGTTGAAAGTGTTACACAACCTCTCTGATCATCTGCCTCATCTGGACACAGAGTCAGGAGAAGCTGATCCTGCAGCAGTTGGCTGAGAAACGGGAGCACGAGAAGGAGGTTCTGAACAAAGCCCAGGAGGTCAACAACAACTACAGCAAGAATGCAGAGAAGAAGCTCAATCATAAAATGGAAGTGAGCAATGAGAACCGCATGACTCGTCTCATCGCTCTAAAGCAACGTCTGAGGGAAAAGGTGAGTGTCTGTATTTCTTTTTCTGTCATATTTTATGCACATTTTATTTTCTACACCCATTATAAGCATTTCAGAACACATTGTAATGAAACACCCTACTATTAGGATTCAGGTTAAACCGGACTGTCTGGTCGTCTGGGAGGGAAGGACATTATAAATAATGCTTTAAATATGTAGAAGTGATTCAATGGATAAACTCATGAATGCATGTTTTCTCTAAGCTTGTCTGAGATCTTGTTTTTTCCCCACATTTTCTTAATTCATAACATTAAATATAGTCTTTTGGTCACATTGGGACTTCTATTTCTTTCAAAACTACATAAAATCTCAACTTTTTGGAGAACATTTTTCCACATCATACTAAATGTAATTTTTGTTTATGAGTGGGTTATATTAGCAGTGATCTCTCAATTTCTGTCTCTGTAGGAGCTGCACGCTGCAGAGGTGCGCAGGAATAAGGAGCTGCAATCAGACCTCTCTGGCTAAGGACACATACACCAGATTCCCAAAGCCTGCCTCCTTATACATCCCAACCAGTCAAGTTTGGGTTTGGAACAAATGTCACTTTTTAAAGCCACTCTGTCTTAAGAGGTCATCAGATTTCCACTCACTGTCTCATTTCCCACAGAAAATAAGTTCAAAGCATCTAATAATGTATTTCTCCATATCTAAACTTCACAGAAATTCAATCAGATTCACATGTACACTGCACTTTCTGGAGTACCGAAGCTCACATGGTTAGGATATGAAAATTCATGAACCCAGTTTTTCAGTGTGCCAAAGAAAAACGGCCATTAAACGAATGCTGAAGACCATACAAAAAAAATAAACTTGAAGCATAGCAGCTTCATATAAACACGTCTCTGTTATTTCTGCCTCTGAGGTGAAAGAACTGTGTATGTAATGTGTACAAATCAAAAGAAATGAGTAAATGGACAGATTTGGCACTGCATCAATATCAGTTCAGCTTGAAAAGACTTTTGCTTAACTCTCATGCGGCTCAGATATTTCTCCTGAGCAAAAGTAATCTCCTCTCCTCAGCACAGATCACAATCCAGTTATGCACTCTGCTCAGATTTGAGAAGATAAGGATACTCATATTTATCTGCATCTGAAATCAAAAGAGAAAACATTTCATATCCAAGATCATGGTTTTGTTGCTGTGAAAAGCTATAATATTTAGTAGATGGGCCAAAATGATCTCATGTGTCCTTTGTGTCTAATGCTATTTGAAATTTATCTGAATCGCCATTATGGCTCTGGAGATCAGTCAAAGCCTTAAAGGAAGGCTGTATCAACATACACACTCATTTTCAAACCACTATTGAAAACGGATGCAATTAAACCAAAAATGTACAGCATAATCTTTTTGAGACAGAGAAGAAACATTTCAAAAGGAAAATATTCATTTAACATACATACCATGACGAGTGCATAGGTCATGAATAAGGGTGTAACAAGGAATACTTTAGAGATAAGGCAAGTTTATTGATTTATTTACTAACAGATTTCTGGAAGACATGACTGAGGCTGAATGCATCATATCACTAATAAATGTGCCTCTGGCCTTTCTAAAACATTAATTTAATGTATTATAATTTTAAATGGCTGAATTGTTTAAATAATAAACTATTGTGAAGTAAAGAAGAACTACTAAAGGTTAAGAATACCACTGAAGCTGTAATTAAGCAGGCTAGTTGTTTATCATTTATCTGAAGAAGACCTGAAGAAGGTTATACACAAGTCATCACAAGTTCTATGTCTTCTGGCAGCTTGTGGGAGTAATCATAATATATACAAAGCATGAGGCCATATGCAAATCATATGATAAACTGAATCTTTCAGTGGGGCCATCAAAACTCAGCACAGTGTTATTCATGTCTGGCCATCAGTCGTAAATATCTGTCTCAGAGGACAAAAAGAAAATAAGATAAAGAAATAGAGAGAGAAAGAGACATAGTGAGACCTTGTGTTTATATTTTTGTGGAACCAAATTTCCTCATAATGATTACCAGAACATCAGTGGGGACATTTCACTGGTACTCAAAACATGCTGATGAAACACGCTGATTTCACCACAAATTCAACCGGTTTTGGAAATGGTTAAGGTCAGCCTTAGGTTTAGATGTAGTCTTACTGAGCTACAGTATTACACAAGTCAAAGGAATGTCCTCACAAATATAGTAATGTGTGTGTGTGTGTGTGTGTGTGTGTGTGTGTGTGTGTGGGTGTGTGTGTGTATGTGTGTGTGTGTGTGTGTGTGTGTGTGTGTGTGTGTGTGTGTGTGT
>JBBPDE010000107.1:18648385-18670857 GCA_037974605.1 Nannopetersius ansorgii | reverse complement strand
TCCAGCCGCAAACGTTCCTGCAGGACAGTTGGGTTCCCCCGAACCCAGGCTTCTCGTCGAGAAGATGGTGTCAATTGCATTCAGAGACCAGTTGATCTAATCCATAATTTTGAATTCCAAAGAGCAGGGTAAGGAGAGTCTCAGAGACAGACACTGAACAATACGAGACAGGAGAGCCAGCAGGAGAGATAAGGTAGGGAGGGAGAGAAGAAAAATGTGACCGCCTTCGTCGAGAGCAGAGAGAGAGAGTTT
The DNA here is from genome assembly GCA_037974605.1 of Nannopetersius ansorgii. Taxonomy (NCBI): domain Eukaryota; kingdom Metazoa; phylum Chordata; class Actinopteri; order Characiformes; family Alestidae; genus Nannopetersius; species Nannopetersius ansorgii. Next base: position 18,670,605 of record JBBPDE010000107.1, on the reverse strand, counting down.
ATGAAAAACTAAACGTTTTTTGTGAAAAACTAAAAGTGCAGGAAGGCTAACATTTAGTCACTGAGGTTAAGGCTAAGGTCAGGTACAAGTTTAGGTGCAGAATTACTGAGGTTAAGTTTTACCCAAGTCCATTACATTTAGTAATAGCAACATGTGTGTGTAAGAGAGAGAGGGGGGTGTTGTAGGTGTGGCAAAGAGCACTGGATGGATTTGCATCTATGAGGAAATGAAACTCTGCTCAGCTGCTTAGCTTTCATTTCACCTCTGCCTGCTCTTGCATAAGTAATCTCGTGGTGTGCACTTCCTGTTGTTCAAGCTTCTTTTCCACTTTATAAAGGAACGCCTCAGAAGATAAACAGCATGGGCAAAGGTTGTGATGACAGTGTAAAGTTGGAACATGTTAGGTATGTTAATAATGTGAGTCAGATATATGTTAAGCTGGAATGGCTTCATACTAACATGGCATCTTCCCCACACTAAAAGTTCTTCCTGTTTACCATTCTGATGAGTAATTAGACTCACAGCTGCAGTGTTTAAAGGGAACAGTAACATTTCATCTTATTGTTTTTGTCACTAAAATATTTTTTTTAACTAAAATCTAAATTAAAAAGGTACCATCCACTGTGTGGTCTCTACAGTACATATACAAAAACCAAGCTGCAAAACAACCTGTTTTCAATTCATTATTCTTGCGAATCCCAGGTTGTCTTTTACACATTGTCTTTTACACATACAATATAAGCCTATTCTGCCTACAACAGCTTAGATAAAACTTTACATGGCAATCTATTTGCACCACTCAGTCAATATGTCAATCAGGTGTATTGATTTTTCATGTTAACGTTAAAAAAACCCTGCTCCCCCATTATCAGTAATGTCAATAATTAATAGTCAATAATGACAACAATAAAGGGGGACCTGGGGTCGGGGTTTAAGCAATGACTCGTGGTTTCTGATAGATGCTTATTAAGCTTAGGTTGACGGGTTTGAAGGTTTATAAACTATTTTAACGAACTGCTTAAGTTATTTATAATCATGTTCTGTGTGCACTGTTAGTGGGTCATCTCTTGATTCAAGGCAAGCTGATTATTAACTAACCAGATATATTGTACTTCAAAGTAAACATGAACTCAAGCCTCGTTCCATCCTCTCTCTCACTGTGTTTGTGTTTCTGTGATAGTGAAACCGAAACCTAAATCTGCACCAGCTCTGTTTTCTGTAAATTGAAACAGATGCACCGATAGGACGGCTCTGGCTGGGTTGCTAGGCAGTACATGACATAAGCAGGGCGGGGAAACAGTATAAATATTAGATCAACACTTCCCGGTCGGCACAGCTTACCGAGACACAGATGATTGTGTTTCAGCTGGAGAGGAACAATGATGCTTTTTTATTGTACTTTATGAAGACATCATTATAAATGCTGTCTCTGTGCCGGGGGTAAGTTTTATATTTTCTTGCACAGAAAGTCTATTACCATCATCCCTAAATGTTTTCGTTTACATAGGAACACTTCCTAGTTCAACATGCTGTTTTGTTCCTTGAAAGTTACTGACATCTTTAATGCTATTACAGTGGTTAGTACTCTCATAAATCAGCTTAACCAGAGATGAACTGTCATGTATTTAAATTACAGTGCAGGTGTATATCTGTACCATCTAGTGTTGAGTAAATGTCAGTCGTGGTTCTTTCATTTATTTAAAGTCCAGTCATAATGCTTAATAGAAACGTAATACATTTTTCAGCAAATGTACAGAAAAGTTATTAACGAAAATTTCACAGAAGCATCAACAACTCAGTACAATACAGCGTATTTCATTTGTCCACCCATTGCCTTTCTTTTTAGGAAACTTGTTTTAATCTTTTTTCTTATGCAGGGATATTTTCCTTGCTTCTTTCAATCTTAGAAGCCAATTGAATTTTCTGTTTTTATCCAACCAAATTATACATTTTTCTAATGATTAATTGTCATGAGTTTACTCAATTTTTGCATATTAACATATACGTTGCTTGTGACATGTTTTATGACATATTTCATGACTTTTGTTTTATAGGAAAATGAATGCCCATAAGACCATGCCCCCTCCTGGAAATCATGAATTTACAAAATTACAAAAGACATATGACTTATGTGTTAAATGTAGAAAGTGCTGTGTAGGAAGGACTGATATTTCGTATTATCTTGTGCCTCTTGCCCATCAGTGCTCAAGAGATATTGTATTGGTCAGACAAAAGGGAAACAGCAACCACTGGAGGCCAGTAGCCCAACGGCCAAAATTCCCACAGCCTACAAAATATGACGTTTGCTGGTACTTTAAAGAGGGAAAGGGATGTAAAGCACATGGGCTTAACTGTTCCTTTGCCAGAAGCACAGAGGAAGCAGCAGTGTGGAATTTCATGAAGAAAGATGAACTTCAGTTCAATCAGCTCATCAACTTGTTAATCAAAAGCTCTGCACAATCGACCAGTCTGGAAAACTTGGCACCTCCAACAGGATGTCCTGAGGTAGTACAGAAGATTATTTCTAGCTCCCAGGGAACATTTATAGAACTTTGCAAAACCTGCTTCAATGACAATCCTCAAAAGATATCCTCAAGGGAGCAAGGAACATCTTGTTCTGGACATCGCTGGAAGTCTACTCTGGTTTTTTGCCAGAAGGGGGAGCAGGGAAGAGTGGTCTATGATGAGATCAGGCCCCTTCCCAGAACTGGGGTCCAGCAGTTTCCGTACTGTAAATATGTAGAGAAAGGTGAGCCATGCTGGCATGGTGCTCATCGCTGCTGGTTTGCCCACAGTAGCATAGAGAGGACTGTGTGGATGTCAGAGAGTCAAAATGGTCTAGATCGTTCCCAACTTCTCCATGCTTCCCAGAAAATGCAGGGTTCGCAGGGTTCTGGGGCAAGGTCACATGCAGCATCGCAAGAGCGAGAACGACCACACTACTGCCAAGTGTGTAAATGCCAGTTCCGAACACATGAGGACTTCATGGATCACTGTTTCACTGTCAAGCACAGAAAACTGATCTTTGAAGACACACCGTTTACATGGAAATACCGTGACCCACCAATAATGAGCAAAATCTTCAAGTTGTGTGAAAGGTTTGAACTAACTTTTAACTCCATGTGCTTGTCTTGTTTGTTGTGAGAGGTTGTTGAAAACTGAGGCAATTTTTGTGTTTTACAACAGAATGGCCACATGTGAATATGGAGACAGCTGCATGGATGCACACAGTATGGAGGAACTCCAGGAATGGCAGCATCGTCACAAGTGCACACGGAAAAAAACACGGGCAGCCAAGGAGCAGGGCCTTCTGTCTTACCAGGACTCTCTTCTTGAAGAGTATAGGCATAGCAAAGACAAAGAAATGATTGTATGTATATATTTCTTCTGATGGTGGTTGAATTATGGTGGCCTGATATTTTTGTTTTAACTGGACTTTACCAAGAGGCTCTTGACTGATTGGATTCTCTAGAACAGTAGTCTCAGGATCCACATGTAGAAGTACTGCCTTCCCTGAAATCCTTTCAATATTGTTTAAAGTGAAATGACACAAACTCAAAAAATCCTTGAGTTCTTAAACATACTGTCCACTTTTATTCATTATGCTGTTTCTTCAGCCAACAAGTGCAATAGCCTTTATAAAATAATTAAATATGCAGATGTTTTTACTCTTAGTGTTTTTATTGGAGTCTTACCTTCACAATGAAAACATTAGATTTCATGAATATTTAGTTTAGCATTATATGTCTTATAATTGATGTTATATAATTGATATCATTTATGTTATCATCTTGTTTATAGGCTAGCCAGCTGTCTGTTCTGAATAAGCTTCGTAATAATCTATTCTTCCTCTCACTGCAAGCCTCAAGTGGGTCGTGACCCACTGTTCAAAAGTTACTGCTGTAGAACATGAATTATAACTTGAAAAACTACAATCATTGCATTGACACTCACCATGTTCATTTAAGTAATTATGGTCTTTGAAAAAGAGAAGGGTGTTTTTCTGTATATATAAAACATCTTCTCTGTACTAACAGATGAAGGAGACTCTCCCAGATGTCTCTGTCAGCTGTGACTCTGACCTCAGCATCTTTGTAAGACAAGAAAATATAGCACACAGATGGAAATTCACAATTGCATCAAAGGTTTGTTCTTGTTTAAAATGTGAATGTTTTTAGTATTAGAATAAACTTTTCTCAATACCATCACGAATGGTATTTGTAAGTGACTTGAAAGTTTGTCAGAACTTTTCCAGGGTAATAATGGGATGACATGATATGTGCACTTCCAGGTAGCACTGGATGTGGTTGCTTTACTGAGGCGGGACAAAGGGGCAACATTTGCTCTTGGTGTGGACAAGAACAAAGAACTCTCCTACTCCAGTGGTGTTTGGTTTGAAACACAAAAAAAAGGTACATACTGTATTTCAGCGTGTTTTATAATTTACTGAATGTTTAACCAATCTAAAACTATGTTTGATTTCTTTGAAACAGCATCTGGAATTTCACAGGATACCTCAGTAATGATTTTTTTTTTACATTTCTTTTAGTGTATGAAATTGTGGTGTCATTCACATCTGACCGCCCAGGCTTCTATGAACAATGGCTTGTGTTTGACTTTGATATGAGGCCAGTTCTGCTCCAAAAACTCACTGTCAATGTAGGGGAGCAGCTGCTTCAACAGAGAGACCCAGACATTGAAAGAACTCAACACAGTACTGATTCACTGAAAGCAAACACTGCAGCAGACAGTGAGCAGTTGTGGCAAGAAGGAAACGTTGAAATTGTTCCATACTATCAGTGGACGGAGAAAGAACTAGAACTGCTGAAAACATACAGACAGGCAAAGAGACATCTGAATCTAGAGACCACAGGACCTGGCTCAATCACCCACCAGAATTACAAAGAGAAAATGCACAGATTTCTCTACCAAGAAGAAATGGAAGAAGATCATCTGGTTAGGAGGTAAAGTTTCAATAAAGTGCTAAATGCAGTGACATTAAATGTTTTGATCAATTCTTACACACTTTTTTTTTTTAGCTCCAAACAGATTGTGTCTAATTCTCACTTGTGAGACATGTCTCCCCCTATTATACAGCGCTTTTAAGGTGCAAGAGTAAAGGCCAGTATATGCCCCAATCGAGATGTGTCAAGCCAGCCACTGCATCCTTTATAACTACTAATGCAATGGACAGTTCAAAAATCAGAGAAAGATTACTGCCAGACAGTTTGGAAAACATGACAATGTTGCCAGTGCATTTTGCACCCATCCTTTGAGAATGTAATAGCACTAGGTCTGATATTCTGAGTAGCACATTTAAGGAGGTCTGAGACTAGTCTTGAATGTGTCAACTGTGGCCCCTGGAGTAATTTCAGGATGGAGCTACTTTAGTGCCAAAATAAACAAGATGTGTTCTTAAATGCAGTATAACTAGCAAAAACACAGCGTACTTTAAAAAAATAAAATGTCAAAAACACATTCTGTACATACAAAGCAACATTACAAAGCAGCTTTTGGAAAATAAATAGAGCTGCTTTCTTATGCAACAAATAAATACAATATCTTTTACAAATGCAAAAAGTGTCAGCAAAGAACAATACATTATTGTCTGTGTCACTTTTAACAAACAAGCAGTTCTTTGGATTTCTCGAAAGGAGAAACAGCACCACCTAGTGTAGAGGAGAACAATCACGTTCAGCCAGAGAACTGTTAAGATATTAGTCCCACAAGCTGGAATTATGTTAGAAAGGTGAAGAAAATGTAAAATTGTACAGTGTATTAGAGTAGAATTTGTTTAGTATTTATAGAATTGATTGTGGCTTTCAGATGTGATAAAGACAAAAAATAGGCTTATTCGTTTTGTCTTTGAAATATTAGTTTCCTTGATAGTGTGATAGTCATGTTTGAATTTGTAAATAATGCTGATCATAACTGCCTGACGCACATTTAGCACAAACATTCCTCATGATTTGACAGTCTACATGGGGTATAAATACAGTGCCATTGCAGCTTAGGTCAAGTATTGGGTGAATAGTAATTTACTTCAGTTAAACAATGGAGATAGATTGCATGTATGAGACCTTATATAACAGAGTGGATTGAAATATTTTATATATTTAAAACAAGAGTGGTAGTTGGAGCAGGCATGAAGGGCATCCCTATATTGTGCAGTGTATTTTAGTCAAGTGCCCTTATGAAGGTGATGAAGTGGCCTTACTCTGAGCTCAAGGGTAAACCAAGGGCAAGAGCGAGTGGGTGGGACAAGTCCATTCTTTAGATCATGAAGCAATTTAGAAATAGTGTTGTTATAAAAAGAAACCATACTGACAGGAGAGTAGAGTTTCTGTAAGCAAGGTGGACTTATTGAAAGCACCAAAGCAAAATTTGCGTTCAATAAGCTTAGGATCAGCGATACTAGAAACAAGAGAGAATAGTGCAGAGCAAATCAAGAATATGGCCATGAATGTGACAATCTCTAGAGAGATGAACTTAGATGTGTGGGAATAGGTAGTGTCTACATGTCACAAAGCAACAGTTATGGCAGGGCAAAGAGATAACCATGAGGAGAAATACATGAACTGTCATTCAGATTATATAAATTATATATTAATTATATTTGTAACATTTTATATTAATGTCTTATTAATATTATTTTTTTTTTTCATTTGACAAAACAAATGTGTAGGCTGAACCTGCAAGGGAACGTGTCACTTAAAAGCTCCTTGTATCAACCTTGGTTTGGATCGAAATATGCCTTTGAAGGAGAGCTTTTTGGCAGTGTGTCTGTCTCCCATTCCCTCACTCCTGATACGCCAGAGGGCTACATGCTGAAGAGACATGTTCAGTCAGTCCTTGTGGGCCTGCCAAACACCGAAGGTGGTCCTCACTGTGTTTATGAGGCTGAAGTTCTTAAAGATACTGTTGGTGAGATGGAGATGTATTTAAAGTTCTCTAACAAATGCTGTGCAGACCTGGAACTTCACAGTGATAAAACAGTTAAGATGGAGATCCAGTTCCAGCTGAACCGCATTGGGTTCTGCAAAATGCACAAAGCTGTTGACATGTTGCCAGACCTTAGGAGGGTCTTGCCTGACCTGAAGGACAACAATGTGCCGGTTCCAAACCAATCCAAACCTAGTGAACTGAATGAAAAGCAACAAGCTGCTATGGACTTTATTCTTGGAGCATCTGACTGCAGAAATGTAGCGCCATTGTTGATATATGGACCTTTTGGAACTGGGAAGACCTTCACTCTTGCAAAGATTACCCTGGAACTTGCAAGGAAGCCACAAAACAAAATCTTGATCTGCACTCACACAAACAGGTAAATCTATGCTTTGTTAAGTAGATGTTCTGTTTAAATTGTTTCTTACTTAACTTTCAAATAAAAAAATATTTTTTGCTATTTAATGATCAGTGTTTTTCACTCTTGCTTTGTAGCTCTGCTGATCTTTATGTCAAAGATCATTTCCACAGTAGCCTAATGACTGCTAAACATCCAACCAGGCCTTTGAGAATAAAGGCAAAGGAAAATTCTCTCAGAGCTACTCATCCAATCACTCTGCAGTACTGCCATTTAACCAAAGATGGCTTGTATTTTGACTTCCCAGAGAGAGTTACATTGGATGCATCGAGAATCATTATAACAACTACTGCACTGGCACAGCTATTCCATGACATGCAGCTTCCATCTGATTACTTCAGTCACATCTTCATTGATGAAGCCTCTCAGATGCTGGAATGTGAAGCGCTAATGGCTCTCGGCTTGGCAGGAGATACGACTCAAGTAGTTTTAGCTGGGGATCACATGCAGATGGGACCACGACTTTTCTCTGTAGGAGAGGACAAGCGATCAGACCACACTTTACTAAATCGTCTCTTCCATTACTATCAGACAGAGGACACCACCACTGCTCGAAATAGCCGAATCATCTTCAACGAAAACTACCGCTCCACAAAAGAAATTGTGGATTTTGTGTCCACTCATTTTTATGTGGGAAAGAAGGATGTGATCAAAGCCAAAGGAAATGTACCCCCTCATCCAGACCAATGTGCAATTCAGTTCTATCATGTCAGAGGAGAATGCCTTTTGGATACAATGTCTTTGACCTGGTTCAATACCGCACAAATACAACAAGTCGTTGATATTGTTCAGAAGGTTTTGAAGGAATGGCCTAAGGAGTGGCAGGAACCAAATCCAGCATCAGTCTGTGTTCTTTCACAGGGCAGTCAGGTAACACCTTGGAGTGCTATTTACACTTAAGTCTGATTTGCATGTTATGTATGTTATGTTTTAAAAAATGAACACATACATCCTATTTGAGACTGACAGACTATGACAGTGTGTAAAACTTTAAATGAGAGCTCTCTTGATTTTTGATGTATTGTATGAATGCATTAAAAATGAGACTGAGCAATCACAGCTCTGTTGTTATGGCTGCAGTTCAAACCAATGTTTATTTGATCACAGTACAAAATCTTATATAATAAGCAACATGCCACAAGTCTGTCAGAAAAAAAGTACTTTGTGTGAATAAGCCTTTATAAGAAATACTAGAATTGCACAGATATTGTGACCTTTTTCTGACTTCTCTTTCTAAAACAGGTGTTTGCAATAAGACAAAGACTGAAACAGTACCATCTCTCTGCAGTCACTGTAGAGAATGCAGAAAATGTACAAGGTATAGATCCATGTGTTTTGTTTTTTTTACAAAATCAATGTATTTATTCACACAATTAGATGAATATGCTGCATGTAATTATTTAATATTGCTTCCTTCTCTACAGGAAAACAATTTAGAGTGATCATAATAACCACTGTACACACCAAAGAAAGCTTGAAGGTGACTGAACACTCCTGTCTTGAGTTCTTTAATGATATGCGTCTGCTGAACACAGCCATGACCAGGGCTCAGTCCCAAGTGACTGTAGTTGGAGACGCTACTGCTCTTTGCTGCTCCCACTTTGGAAAGTGCTGGAGACTCTGGAAGTCTTACATTAAGCACTGCATTGACAATGAAAGTGTTTATCCTGATGATTTAACTTTGGACTGTGTGAACCAGGAACTTTTAGAGATCTCAAACATGATCAAAACCGAAGACGATGACAGCAGTGATGATGAATCAACTACATCAGAAATACTAGACACCAGTGAGGACCCCATAATCAAAGAGCTTCTTGATGAAGACAGTGATTTGCAGATCAAATCAACAGACGAAGGCCTGTTAACTGTTTTTCATACTGGAAATCTTGACAATAACAGGCATGAGATGGAAATGAAATCTCCTAGTCCTCAGAACAACTCTGTCTCATACAAATGTGAGTTAATTTTGGAGCGATATGACTCAGGCTATGCCAAGCCATTTGATGAGCCCACCTTACGAATAGACATCAAAGGCAGAAGGAATGTGGGACGATCGTTCTCTGGGGCTGTGGTAAAAGTGGAGATTGTGACCTCTGAGACAATTCCCCCACAGGGAAAAGTGATTCAAGTGCTTCAGGAAGCAGCTTTGTCCAAAGAGTTTGTCTGTACTATCGACAACAATGACGATCAAGTGATGACACCTATTAATATATGCATGCCTAAACTGTTCACACCATTTTGGAAAGACAAACCAGGTTACATTGCCATAAGAAATCCCCAGAACTGGGCTGTGATGAGATTTGTCAAGATTAATGAGGAAGCCCGCAGGAACCATCTCTTTGTTGTCAAATTCTTACGGTGGAAGGAGGGCTTCCATTATCCCTTAGGGATTGTTGTGCAAGTACTTCCAAGAGTTACTTCACTAGAAGAGGGATTGACTGTACTTAACAAAGAATACCAGCTACAAAGAACTGTTCCTCTGCCTGTCCAAGAAGGAATTAAGAAGTTCGAAAAAATTCCAGCACTTACAAATGGTCGGAAAGATTTTCGGCAGCTACTGACATTCACTATTGATCCTTTACATTCACAAGACCTCGATGATGCCATCAGCGTCAGGGATCTAGGCAAGTGCTATGAAATAGGGATTCATATTGCAGATGTTGCAAGTTTTGTGGGTAAAGACAGTGAACTGGACAAATTTGCAAGACAGCAAGGGACTACATTCTATGTCTTAGAAGGTGAACCCACATACATGTTCCCAAAAAACTTGAGTACCAAAGATTTTAGTTTACTTCCTGATTGTGAGCGATGCTGTATTTCACTGATGACTGACATTGACAAGAAGACTGATCGCATACAAAAGAGAACATTTTACAAATCAGTGATTTGCTCCAAAAGGAAACTGTCCTATGACGATGCAGAGGATATCCTAAAAACCTCAGGCAATAATTATGACTTCAGTACCTTGGAGGGATGTCTTGCCAAAGCATGTCACTTTGCTGAGGTTCATAGGAAAGACAGGAAACAGGACGACTGGTGCTACAAGTCTCCTGATGAAGACGTGGTTGTTGGAAGAAGACGGTCTCACAGGCTAGTTGAGGAGTTGATGATCATGTACAACTATACTGTTGCTGATCGGCTTCTGTCCGACAAAAGTACCATGAGTCTGACTCCACTTAGGTGCCAGGATGGCCCAAATAGAGAGCAGCTTCATCATTTGCTTGACAAAAATGTTGCTTTGCTTCCTATGTCCATCCATTTGTCATCTCAGCTTGAGTTAGATATGACACAAACTGATCATTTTGACACTAAATCCTTTCCCATACTGATGTCAGTCTTGAAGAATCTGGACAGTGCTGCACAGGACAAAGATATCCACAGAATAGTGGACCTTATTTCAACTGATGACCTTCACCCCCTCCTTCTTCCTCTTGTGATTAACTTGAGAAGGCTCATTTACAAAGCATATGTGTTGCGGGCAAACTCAACACACCTCTCACGAATTGGCCACTATGACTTGGACCTAGACTGCTACACCTGGGCCTCTTCCCCCATCCGTCGCTACGTAGATGTCATTGTCCAGCGACTTCTACACTGTGTCCTTGAGAGTACTAAAACTGAGTACACTTCATGCGAAGTCGATCTGTGCTGTATTGATTTCACCCAAAAAAATAGAAATCAGGCTGAATGCCAGAAGAAGTCACAGGCTTTGAGTTTTGCTTCAAAGCTGTCCAATCAAAATGCACGGAAGGTGGCTTACATTTCTGAAGTCATCCCTGCTGGAAATAACTTCAGAGTAAGCTTTCCACTGAACAGAAAATCTCTTTCAGAGACGGTTGGCATAATGTACAGAGACCTTCAGTTAGTGGATCAACCAAAGTACGATAAAGCAGATGACTGCATGATACTGAAATGGTCGCGCAGGGTGTATTCCTTTTCTAGTACCAGCATCCACAATGAGCTGAAACAGCAGTGGCCGAATTCCGCCATAACTCATGTGCCCATTGTGCCCTGGAAGCGATTGGTCTCGGCTATCAGGGAGGAAAACTGGGATCACATGGTCCAGATGACTAAGCAAATAATCTCAACTGTGCAAACAAAACCAGCTGTGAGAAAAAGGACCCAAATGCTAAACATGTCAAATCAAAAAGAAGAGCATTTCATTGACCTGTCAATGATGATAAAGCAAGGAAGCATCATTGACGTACAGCTAGGCACGGATACTGCTCGGGGACTTTTGGTTCCATCAGTTCAGCTGCTTATTGTGAACCCAAAATTTGAAATTTGCATGGAGCACAATAAAAATCCAATTGTGTGTTTTTCAAAATATGCCCTCTACTCCTCAAGGCCATCTTACAATACATACATGGATTATCAGAGAATATGGAAACCTTTGTGTGAAATGGAGTCAGCCTGTAGTGCTGTGGCTGAAAATGAAAGCATTATCATTGAGGATGCAACACTGAAATGGAAAAATTCCAAAGAGAATCTTCAGGGATCCTTTCGCCTGCCAATGGAAAAGAAAAATCAATGGGCTATCGATGGCAACCTGAGAAACTGTTTCTTATGCATTCGGCTACGAATCCAGCAGAAGGATCTAAGTCCAATACCAGATGACTCAACAACAGATTTTCAAGATTTGGATCTCATGGATGTTCCTGGTCTCATCTGGATTGCCCATGGATTAGTCACCAATATCGAAGAAGAAGAAGAGTCAAAAAAGTTATATATGAATATCGATTTCCGCATCAACCACATGCCAATGACAAACATTCCAGATGCAGTCTTTTGGGAGGGTGCAAGGTTCACAGTGGAGCTGATACCAAAGCTTCTGCCAGATGTGTAAGTCAGGCCACATAGCAATGATAACAGACAACAAATATTTTTACAATTCTTCTGTACATTTGTTAATTTTACCTTCACAGGCGCAAAGAGAATGCTATTGATAATCTTACAAAAGCAAACCAGCTGGTGAAGGCCATTGCCACAGGTGGAAAGGCACAAAACAAAAGTAGGACATTTATACTACCATCATAGCAAATGTATGAGCAAACTCCCAGCTAACTGGAAAAAATTCAGTGATATGTGTTTTTGTTTTGTTAATTAGTTAATTAGTTTTGTTAATTAATTGTTTTGAGTTTTATTAGTTATTTAATTTATTAATGTATTGTTCCCTAGGAAACATAATCCAACCATGTAATCAAACTAGATTTGAAGTAAAGAACCACGAATCTTTTGGGTTTCCCAAGCTGAACACCAGTCAGTGCAAAGCAATACGGGAAGCACTGAATAATGAGTTCACTCTTATCCAAGGGCCCCCAGGTAAGAGACTGAAGATGACAGTTATAAACAATACAACATTTTACACATTCATAATATTTTAAAAAATATTACTGTTTTTAAAAACTTTTTAGCAGTCCTATAGTTGTGATTACTTCACTTATACCACACTTTAGTTATCAAAGTGTTTTTATCGTAAAAAAGAAAGTTGCATAAAATATTTTTTACCACTGAAAGTGTACTGTTTGTGATAGGCACTGGAAAAACAGTGGTTGGTGTCCACATTGTTTATTGGTTCTTCAAAGAAAACCAAAAAAAGCCTTCTCATCAAAAATCTGTGAAAGAAGAACCAAAGAAGAGGTGCATTTTGTACTGTGGTCCATCAAACAAATCTGTTGATGTGGTAGCAGGTACATTTTTCTTTTAACATTGTTAACGTTCTTACATTCCTTTTATGTTGACTGTTCCTTTACTATTTAGGTTATTGTTTATTGTTTTTATCTTTTTTTTTTATTTTATGCTATTTAGTAAGCATTTTCCTTTATATGTTACCTTATGTGATTTATGACATGACATAGTTATAACAGAAAATATGCATGTTGTAGGTCAACTCTTAAAACTTCAGAGAACATTAAAGCCATTGAGAGTCTACAGTAATCAGATGGAAATTATGGAGTTTCCTTACCCAGGCAGCAATCTGAAGCTTTCCCGCCAGTCTCAAAGGGTGGAGAAACCCAACAAAGAGCTCAGGTACTGTACTTGGTTTATGTGCTTTACATGCATGTGATGTGTAGTAGCAATTAGCCTACACTGCATTGATTTGCTTTCAACTAACAGAAGTGCATTTTTTAGGTCCATTACATTGCATCACAGGATTCGTATGCCTCATAACCCATTCTCAGCTCAAATACAGGCATTTGATTTAAAAATCCAAAGAGAACAATACCTCACCGATGAAGAAATGAAAAGGTAACTAACAAAGCTAACAAAAATCAATTTTTAATTTTTTTTAATGTATTTTGAAATACTGTTACATAAATTACTGATGCATTCTAAAAGCATGACCACCATTACCATATTGGTATATTTTAGGATATTGTTTTGTGGCTATTGTAAAGTAGTAGACTATAGTGTTTTTAATTCATTTTGCATCATGTCTTTCTCTAATATTAGTCTCATATTAAAACCAAGATGCCCTTTACTACTGCCTTTTTGGAGAAGTCTCTCAGTATCTATCTTATCCTTACACTAGCTGCATCTAGACACTAGCTTTGTCCTCTTTGCACCACATTTTCATTCACTCACTTTAAACTGGACAAGCTACATGCTCATTTCAGCCACTAATCTGGATAACAGGTAGCACAGGCACTGTTTTTTCTTTTTGAGGTCAGAGATTACGTTACCAATTAGGACTGAGGGTTTTGGAAACTGTAGTTGCAAGACCGTTTTAATTTGATATGTGTGTTTTCTGTTCAATATTTGCACTTCACCAAAACCACAATTTCTTTGACAGCTACAAGAGCTGCCTGAAAAAGGCCCGTGAACACGAGCTGTTGCAGCATGATGTCATCCTCTGTACTTGTTCTGCTGCATCACATCCAGTCTTGGCTCATGCTCTCAGCTTTCAACAAATCATCATTGATGAGTGTGCAATGGCAACAGAGCCTGAGGCCTTCATCCCCCTGGTCACACACAAACCTCAGCAGGTAACCCTAACCTTCCTGATATTTGCAGATTGACTTGAGTATCAAAAATCTAAAATCAAAAGTCAAACATAATATTGTGGCTGTACATGAAACATGAAAGTTGTTTTACTGTAGCCCATCTCAGAATGACATGATCCTGGAAAATTTCTAGGGTCACGTTCAACAATGCATCCACTAAGCTGTGATTACTTGTACTTTCAGATTGTTTTGCTGGGTGACCATAAGCAGTTGCAGCCAGTGGTTCACGTTGAGTTGTTGAAGAGATTGGGAATGGGAAAGTCTCTGTTTGAACGCTACATGAGGAAAGCCATAATGCTTGACACCCAGTACCGTATGGTAAGAGACGTTTATGATATAATGTCTAGGTTCCTAAACTGCTGTATGCAGCATGTGGTCTACTGAGAAAATATCCATCCATGGTGCACCTGATTGACCTCTCATTAAGTGTGAGAAGTTTTTTTTTTTATACATGAATGCAAGTTTGCTGAATTTGAAGTGGCATGTTTTGCATTTTGCATGTATGTGCAGGTGCTCGTTTGGTTACTGTGTTTTTTGATTGACAGTTATGACAGTTATGGGAGCTAATGCATGGTCTAAAAATGTATACAGCATGTGCTTGCATGTATTCATTTTCTGTAAAGGGTAAAGGTGTGTTTCTAACTTTATATATCTAAGAACTGTCGTTACATTACAAATACCAGTATTGAAATTATACAGATGACAAATTCAAGCAAAAACCTAAATAATTATGTGGAAAAACATAAAAGGTGCACATACATCCGGACAAATTCACAAATTCAGATACTCTGACTTACCTTTACCCTACAAGGAAACATTTTTATCCTGATCAGATGCCGATGGACAATGAAAAAGACTCAGTTATCAGGTCAAATTTGATTAATGGTTTGATAAGTGTGAAGGTTATTTTAGATTTCTATACTGTTGAATGCCAGCAAGGGTTCTTTGTGCAATGCTGTAGAACAACCATTTTGGGTTCCCAAATTATTCTTTTAATGGTTACTAAAAGAACAATTGTGGTTAATGAGATATGAAGGTATGAAAAAATATGACCAGCTTTAACATAAAGTGAAGTTTCCTAAGGTTCAGTGAAAAGAACCCCTAAATTATGTCACAACAAGGGTAGGGTAGCGAAGCGCAGATGCATTGTTCGATTCTTTACTCTAGACTTTATTTCCAAAAAACAAACTCAATATAAACACATTCTCCAACAGTCCTTACCTTGAAGACCTTGAACAGTTGACAGGTATAGGCAACAGTGGACCAAGACCAGACCACTATGACCATAGACATTGATTTTCAAAATAAGAGTCTTACATAACACAAATTAAACAATGGCGGCCTCTTGTGGCTGCAGACTGGGAATGTCACCAATCCTTACATTCTATAATTCTTCACACTCACATCTCATTTGCAGTAATGGTTCATTAGGACACAAAATCTGAATTTATGGCACAATTCAAAAACTCTTTGTGGGACCTTGTTTTTTAAGAGTGAGGCTAGGGCTCGCAACCAAATTGAACACCTACTGGGAAATTAATGGACCAGTGTGTCACAGTTCTCCAGCACCATGATTAAAATATCTGTTGAAGGAATATAATATATTATGGTGGAAGAATTGCATTGTATTTGTTCAGACTTTTTCAAGACCCACTGAAGCTGTACTGAAGCTGTACTGAAGCTCTTACCTGAAGCTCACTGTGGCCCAGCACTTCATGAAGACACTTTATGTTTTTTCCCTTCAATTTATCACCTGTCTGTACTTCTTGTTGTTGATTGCAGGAGTTTGAGATTTTACAAAATAACTTCACAAAGCATGTTCTTTACAGCAAGAAGACATCTGTGCATTTCCCTCTCAAGAGTTTTATGAAGGAAGACTGAAGACTGGAATACAATATAAGCCCAGTGTTTTCCAGACAGTTTTTCATTATCAAACTCCCATCATCTTTGGGCACGTCGAAGGCAAGGAGTTGAGTCTGGTGGTGTCAACTGAACAGGGGAATGAAAGCTCAAAAGCAAACATAGAAGAGGCAGTGGTGGTGGTGAGAAAACAAATTGTCAATTGTGCTGTTCTAATGATTTTGCACAAATTTTCAGGAATTCTTGATTTTAAAACATTCAGTTGTGTGCTTGGATACTTTTAGCTCTCTCATAAAAATCTAACTGTTGTAAAGCACTAAACTCTGAATGTTTTTAATTCAGGCGCAAACTGCCAGGCGTCTCATAAAGGCTGGAATAAAAGCAAAGGAAATTGCTGTCCTGACACCATACAATGCTCAAGTGGCAAAGATCAGTGAGATCTTGCGTAAATACACCACAGAAATCACAGTGAACACCATCATGAAGAGTCAAGGTTTGTAAAAATTGTCTTTTTTGAGGCAAATTCTACGTTTCATTTGATGAGCAAGATTTTTTGGTTTGAGACCGGATTTATTCGAAAGCTTAAGTTAATGGGTAGAAATTTAATTGTTCAATTCAATGTCCAATTAAATATAAATAGTCAACTGAGTATAACTTTTATTGCCTGGAATTTAGCCTGTAGGGATGATCCAGAAACAGTCTAGCCTAAGAACCAGTCTATCCTAAGAACCAGTCTATCCTAAGCTTGCGTTCTTGTGTTCGTCATTTTGGATATTAAAAATACCAAACTAGCTTTACTGATACTAAAATAAAGGAATCTTAATCATTATTCTGTAGTTATGAACTGTGTAGTTACCTCCACTGTGTACTTTTGCAAGAAAGAAAACTGTGCCTGAGAAATTTTTTTTAAACACAGGGAGTGAATGGCGATATGTCATTGTGTCAACTGTACGCTCTTGCCCTATTCCGGATATTGAGATATATCCAACTAAAGCCTGGCTTCTAAAAAAACTGGGATTTGTCATGGATCCACATCAGGTCAATGTGGGCATCACCAGAGCCCAAGAGGGACTGTGCATTATTGGTAAGTGTTATGAGAAAGACCCTTAACCTCCTGTAGTTCAGGAATGGAGGCTGCTTTGGAAAGCGTCTACTAAATGTCATAAATGTAAATGAAAACAGACATTTAAAAACTGAAGCATGAATGCAAATATCTTTTATAGATCATATTTTTAACACTAGTAATTGTTTTCAAACCTACATCCTTAAAACACCAAAATATAAGGCTACCAAATAAACAGGCTAGTAAAATACAAACTTTTGATTATATAGAAGAGGCAGATTCTTGACCTTCTCTTTAATATATTTAAAAAGCAACTTACTCATGAATCAACAATCTGACAGGCTCCATAGTTAAATGTTTAGTGTTATCTTTGTCTTTTTAATTGCTAAAGACATGCTGCTGAAAACTTTGAAATCAATCTACTTGGTGGATTTAAACTACAGTCCTTACTCACACATTTTACCAAAAGACTAACTTGTCAAGCTCCATTCTAAGCAAGTCTAACTAAAAGGAAATACTTTTCTTGAGTCACCAGTCCTGTTTGTGGTCAAACGTGAGAAGAAAACATGCAAAAATATGAGGTAGAAGGTAAACAGACATGTACAGCATGTTTGGCTGCATTTTGAGATGTGAGAGGTGTTTAAAGGTTTTAATAAGGAATCAGTAACATCTGTCTGAAGGCAAAGTGGGTCACCAGAAAAGCAAGTGCATAATTTTTGAAGAACATTTTGGCTAACTTGTCTAGTCTAGTGATAAATAGAATGAATTACAATATTAACAAGTATATATTTTCATAGGCAATAAGGACTTGCTGCGGTGCAGCTTTCTGTGGAGAAAGCTTCTGAACCATTACCAAGAAAAAGGGTGTGTGGTGGATCCTGCACAACAAATACAGATCACACTTGCATGAGCTACAGGGCGGCTGTGATGAGTGAACTATGTGCTGAGCAGGTTGAGGGAACTACCAAATCACTGGTTCGAGTGTGGCCTTGAGAATCTGTGGCACTTTTCGGAGGCTGTTTTGCACAATTAATGTGTTATGAACTGTAAAGACATTGTTGTTTTCGTTAACAGTGACAGTGACATGTTTTGTATTTTATTATGTTGTAAATATTGTAATAAAGAGAACTATCAAGTAACAGGAATATGTTTTCTCGTTTTCAATTTCGACGGCTTAATACAGGGCGTCCTCGAGTTATAACGGTCTCGACATACCTTTTGAGTTTATAACTCCCTCTCCCACTCAGCTTTCACCGTTAGCCTCGTACTTATGGACTACATGGGTGAGCTAGTTTGGTTGTGCGTGGTGGAGGAATACGCACTTATGCGGCGTATGAGTGAGGGAGATTTCCTTTTCCTTTTTCTGTGGCTTAGCTGTGTTTTTATGATTTTTCAGCTGTGTTAGGATCGATAAGTGACTCAGGCTTGGGTGTATTTCATTAACACCAACATTTGGGTCACATCACTTTACTATAGTATGTAAAGTGGTAAAGTATGTAAGTAAGAGCTTATGTAGTATAGACAGACAATGGTAGAAAATGTGACATTTTCTATGGAACACTTTTATTCCTAATTTTACACTTTCTAAAATTAACACCTAATTCATTTTATGAGTCACATGATAAAGTACATAAAACATTTTCTGACGCATATACATACATATTTCAGAGAATCATCTGATAATAGTTATCCACTTTCAGCTTGCTAGGGACATTCTAATACTTTAAGAATTCAACAGCACCATCTGTTGGGCTCCTAAACTCACAGTGCAGCAGAAAGATTATGTTTTCTTTAGATGTTGATTATTTCACACATATCTCCTGTTGATCAGATTCAGCAGTTAAATGCTGCACCCCATAATCTTTTTATTTTGAAAGGGGCAGACAAAGAGGTCCTTTGTCTACAGAATTCTTTTGTCTACAGCTTTCATATTCAACTAAAGATTGAGGTTCCAGAAATGGAACACTGACTCGCAATCTCTAACCCAAAAAATTAATAGAAGGCAAATACGGATTGGAAAAAAAGTGGAATAATATGTATGGGTGGCGGTAGCTCAGTTGGTAGGATACTTACCTCCAGACCAAAAGGTCATGGGTTTGAATCCTACCTTCAGCACCACCACTGGGTCCCTGGGCAAGACCCTTAACCCTGAGTTGCTCCAGGGACTGTCCCCTGTAGTTAGAGAATGGAAGTTGCTTTGGATAAAAGCGTCTGATAAATGCCATAAATGTAGTTATTTCACTGGTGTGATAAAAAATGGAACAGATATTGCATAGCTGTAAATGTAATGTCAATTTTAAAAAACTGAATGATTTGGCTCTTATAATGTGCACGTCTATGAATCGACTGTTCGTTTACAATCTAATACATCTCAGATCTTGACATGCGTGGCTGTAACAAGTTATCTGCTTTGTCTGTCTGTGATCATAATTTTTTGGCCTCGCACCCGCAGAACCCGGTAAAGGCTCCAGGTACCCTTGTAAGGATTAAACTGTTACAGAAAATCAATGAATGAATATTTTAATCTGTAATCTGAGTTCATTCAATCTCTTCACAAATCTAGCCTGTACACACTTTTACATTTTCAAACACACGTCTGCATATATCTTTATTAATGCTACATGGAATTGTAGCTCTAATGCATATGTCAACGTGCAAGAATAAACCACACACACACACACACACACACCAAGTGTGGGGATGGGGAGGCGAAGCAGATGGCAGTTGGATGGGTTTGAGAGAGGCTCTGAAGAAAGCTGTGGTTTTGCGGGAGCTCAGAGACACTTCCATGACAAGAGAGGAGAGGCAAGGAGAGAGAATCTGTGAGTAAGGGGGAGAGAGGATGATGTAAATTAGGACAGATGGGTGACAGGACAATCCAATGGAATGCATACTACTAAAAGTGTTGCTGGCGTTTTGCTTGCGTGTGTACGTGCAGCCTCATTTGGGAGTGAGGACTGGGGTGGGGTGGGGTGGGGGGTTGGGGGTGCTGCAGTGGGTTGCCTCCACTCAGCCACAGCCTTCTTTGATGAGGCCCAATCCACAGGCTCAATCAGTCCCACATGAGACAGAGAGAAAGATGGAGCAGAGAGCAGAGAAGGGGGACTGGAGGAGAAAAAAGAAAAGTATAAGAGGGGTGGGTTTCTTTGATATATTTTTGCAAAATTAGATTCAAATATGTAGCCACAAAAAGTTCTTTGAGCATGTTTTCTCTAAAAAATGTTTGAAAAATGATTTGTAAGGGTGAAGAACCATTTAAAATAACATAACACAACAGTTAACAATTAAACAATTTACTGTTTTCTTCTAGAACTTTACACTATGCAGAGGTTCTCTTAAGAACCAGCTACTGGAAAATGGAAAAGTGGTTCTTCTAAGGCAACCACACAAAGTACTTTTTATTTTTAGGATAAGCTGGAAGAAATAATTGAAGAGATTTTGAGGCATTTCAATTTTTTGGAAACTGTTGCCATCATAAAAGACCATCATATCTAAAAAATAATTACGGGAGAAGGAAATGCTCTTAACAATCATGTTACTTTAACATACATGAACATATCAACATAGACTGATAAGCCACAGCATTAACCCCCCTGCCTAATATTGTATAAGTACCTCTAATTCCACCAAACCAAAATCTCTGAAAGTGTCGTGAGACCATGATGCTAGCACCAAATCCTTGAAAACAAGGCCACAGTCATGAAGTATATATTGGGGGGAACCAAATCTCCTGCGAACAACACCCCCTGCTCCTGTCCGAAGACTATAACCATTAAAATTTATTTTCATAACACTTTATGAAAGGCACCTATGACTGTGTACATTTGGGGGACAAGAAAACACATTGAGCCCTTCATTCCTCAAATCATTCCTGAATCATTTTTGCAGTGTAGCAAAGTGCTGAAATAGGCCACTGCCATTAATGAACAGATTGATGTAACATTCACATACATGCCAGAACCCAATGTTTTCCAGGAGAACATCACATTGCTTCCACTACCTTACCTTATTCCTGCTTACCCTATCTTTTCCCCCGGATAAACAACACATGTACCCAGCGATCCATGTGTTATCAGATGGTCCAGTTCTGAATCTCACTGGTCCATTGTAGGCACTTTCAGTGATGGACAGAGGTCAGCCTGGGCACACTGACTAGTCTGCAGCTACCCAGCAGCATGCTGTGACACTGTTTTACTATAATACTGTAACCCCTCACTTTTACATTGATCAGCAGTCGCGGATTCAGTCTAATGCAGATTTTTTCTGAGAGTTCCATATAAAATATAACTGTATATATAAAGTGTGTCTTGAAATGGTAAAATACTGCTGAACAACAGTAGCCATTCCGTAAAACATTATTTATTTCTCCTTGCTGCTGATTGGAAGCATCCCACGCTCACTCTACTTAGAGTAGCCATAGTAGCTCTATGGGATCAGACCAGGTGGGCTAACCATCACTCCCCCCTGAGTATCACTGAGCCTTGGACACTCATGACCCAGTCATGAGTTTGCCAGTTGAATCCTTGGAGCACTAACCACTGCATACCAGGAACACCCTATAAGACCAGGCATTTTGAAGATGCTCTGACTCAAATAACCATCACAAATTGGTCCTTGGCATAGTCACTCAATGATCCTTATGCTTCTGCTTAGGGAACAGGCAGCAAAACTTTCTTCCCCCCAACCTCCCCAAAGCAAGTTTGGCCTCCAGTACCTCACAGTTCCACATTTTTCAAACAAGACAAGAGACACAACTTGGCCACTCTGGAAAAAAACAGACAATACTAAAAAAGAGTAGAATGAGTCAAACTTGAACAAAGGAGAATGAGTCCAAGATGAGAGTATGGGTAGGACTCTTATTCTCTCTCTCTCTCTCTCTCTCTCTCTCTCTCTCTCTCTCTCTCTCTCTCTCTCTCTCTCTCTCTCTCTC
>JBBPDE010000107.1:18584409-18597596 GCA_037974605.1 Nannopetersius ansorgii | reverse complement strand
TGCATCGATGCTCCTAGTCTCAACCCTTACGGGTTCATGACTTATGCTCTCTTATGCTCACTGAAGAAACTTTATTTTATACCAGTGCAATGTGTAGTGAAATGTGTCACTGAAATATCTGTGAAACTGTGCAAAATAGTTACAATAAATTAAAGAGAAAATTAAAGGCTAGAAATAAGTAATAAAAATATGTAGAAAAATAATTCAAATAACATTAAAAGAGTATGCAGTCATAAGTGTAAACAAGATAAGTGTAAAGTGTGCAACAGAACAGAACAGAGTATGTACTGTAAAGGGCAGTGTGCTCATTGCTTTCATGCAAAAACAAATGGCAGATTTGATATAGATTTTCCCTCCTCTAACCCAGTTGATCCATGTACATGACGGGCTTGCTAATTAGCTGAATACAGTGTGCCAGATAAGAGAATGCACCATAATGTGCAGAGTAAGTGAATGCTTTAGACTTGAAAAGTGAACTCTAATGTGAAGCTGATGGGTAGCAGGTGGCCTAGGAGGTGATAAAGGAGTTGCCTCTCCAATCAGAAAGTTGTGGGTTCAAATCCCAGAACTACTTGTGACACCACTGAGGTACTTTTAAGCAAGGTACTACCCCCACATACTGCTCCCTGGACACCCCTCATTTGTGGCAGCCCATTGCTTCACTTGGTGAAAGGGTTAAAATCAGACAAAGAGAAAGAACTGTGTGCTGTGTTGTGGTGTATTCAAGTGTGACTATAATGAGCTTTACTTTACTGTGGATTTATTCAGTGCCTTACCCACAGGAAGTCTCGGTAGGCATAATAATAAAGCCAGTCGTGCACCACAATGTTCCAAGTGCGGTAGTAGTTCGCAAAAGAGGTGGAATTCCACCAGTCCTAATTACAGAAAAGAGATAAGATATTGGCGGTTATCTTTTTTAATTAGCATGCCTGAATTTAAAAGTAAGTATTGCATGAACACCCATAGAGATAAAGGGGTGGGGTGTGGGGTTGCTCACTTTGTAGAACATCCGGTCCGCAAAGCGTAACATCTCAGCAAAGGCATTGAGCCAGCAGTGAAGAAAGGCGAAGAAACCCAGTAACAGCATCAACATACCTGATAGAGAAAGACACAACACACATAAACCGTTGTTTACAGAAGTGCTACACTATATAGCATGTCAGTTCTCAACATTAAATCTCTGAATCGTTTTACTGCCATTCTTCAGACAATTTATTACATAGCAAACATAGTAGTACACACCACACAGCTGCTCTAAAGGGCAGATGTATACCATTCAGGGTGAGACCTTATAGGCCGACTGAATGCCAGTCGTCTACTATATTTTCCATTTAATGTAAAACCTCCATTCAATGTCCATTCTCCAGAACTAGGCTTAATCCCTGTCTGGTAATCTTCCCCTAGGAAGTACAGCTGTTAAAATGAACCATCGTTCTCTGGCTCAGTATTATTCTTTAAGTGTTACAGAACTTTAATCTGGCCCCAAGCCAACCCACACAATTTGCATGTCTTGTGCAACAGTCTGAACACTCTTATCTCATCTCTCCAAGTACATGAACAACCCCCAGTACATCCATGTAGATAAGTCCAGAAATCACCAAGCTTCTCTGTTAGACTTCTGTAAAGGGCTCCTAGAGAACCACAACATACCAATATGAACAACATTGTATGGTTATGAACTTGGGGCTGATCGGTACTGCTGGGGGAGCATTTGTGCAAAACTTTAATCCAAAATATAGACATTCAATCAAATAATTTAAATTATGGCAAATGTTACTGTTGCGATAATTGTTTGCAAAAAATCAAGCAATATTCAGAATGAGCTTGTTGAGCACACTATCACAGTGCATGACTGTAGCTTGATGTTTATTCTGTATTTTCAGAAAATGCATATCACTTCTCTTTTTTAATTGTTTGGAGTCTAGCATGGATAAATGGCTGTAAACAGAATTGTATGTGTCTTTGTTGTCTAATTACATAGTCAAGCAAAATTCGATAGGCTGCATTAATTACCATGATCTACGGAGTCTATTAAATGTTCTTATAGGCCATAGAAACTTTTGAGGTCAGCTATGTGGGCTATGAGACACAAAACGCTGGGAAAACCCTGACAGAGAATTAAGCATACAGTACTGGTGAATAGATTTGGGTCAGTGGGAGTGTGTGTGTGTGTGTGTGTGTGCGTGTGTGTGTGTGTGTGTGTGTGTGTGTGTATGTGACTGTGTGATTAATTAAATTAGGGGTGCGTGGTATTTACCTGGTAAAGTGGAGTGGAAAATGGCCAGAATCAGAGTGCGTGTGCTGAATGGACGGCTGCTCTCATTCATAAGCACAGGGATACACAGACGCACCAAGATGAAGTACAGGTAAAACACACTGCCCAATATCTACAACACAAGGGGTCAAAGGGTCAGAATATATCACACCAGCAAAGCTGAGGTTTAAGCAGGAGTGAGATAAATCAATCAGTCTCACTTTTGCAAAGTTCCTCCATACATAGTTCCACCTTATATATGGGTTTCTAGGAAAAAGAAGTGAAAGTGACCATTTGTCATACGTGAACACACCACAGCACACAGTGTGAACAGCACAAAATTCTTCCTCTGCATTTAACCCATTCACCAAGTGAAGCAGGGGGCAGCTACGGACACAGCGCCCGGGGAGCAGTGTGTACCTTGCTCAGGGTACCTCAGCGGTGCCTAGCAGTCTTGGGAATCGAACCCGGACTTTCTAACCACTAAGCCACCAGCTGCCAACATATCTGTCACATCACATTATATTCGTATCGAATCAGTCAGTAGAGTGTGCTAATGATGATTGTCACAGTGTGAGAGAGATTTACCGTGGGTATGACTCCCTGTATATCAGAGTTGGACAAAACAGAAAGTACAGATAGCTGGAGAAGGTAGGGAACCTGCAAGCTTCACCTGGAACAAACAAACACATACACACAAACAACAGTCTTTTACTCAGGGATCCTGGTGCAGTATTTCTAAAAGATGGGCTCAGATTTGAAAAACTGTTCAAGGAAGTAAACTTAAGCTATATATAAATACTATAGATAAAATAATAAACAAAATTAGTTTTTATTTATTATTTTATCTATAGTATTTATATCCACCAGTCTTACTGGCCACAGCATTGTTTGTATATAGTACAGTATATTTAGTACAAGGCATTTTCTAGAGAGTTTATTTTGATTTTGTGATATATATTATATTGTTGTTGTCTCTGTGTCTCTGTGTCTGTATAGTTGTAGCATAAGCAATTTCCTCTGGGATCAATAATGTTTTCTAATTCAGATTCGATTTCCAGTCACACTCCGCCTGATCAATGTAAGCAATAAAAGGTAAAATGCTTAGTGAAAATACCTTTCACTGGTTTGGCTCCAAGAACCAACACAACTGTTTCCCGGATAAAGGAATAGCTCTTCATCAGGAATCGGATCTGTTGAGCAACAAGATATTTGGTGAGCACTGTTTTGTAGCTTATCATTTGAGGATGACAAATGTCCCCAGTATACACTATATGGAAAAAAGTATTGGGACACCTGACCATTACACCAAAAGGGACTGTACCGACATTGCGTTCCATAGACTTTAATATGGGGTTGTCCAAAATGTCTTGGTATGCTAAAGCATTGTGATTCACTTTGCTGGAAGTAAGGGGCCTAGCCCAAACCCTGAAAAACATGTGTGTCCAAGTTCTTTTGTCCTCATAGAGTAGAGATGGCACCAAACAGACTGTTTTTGTTTCTGAAACAAAACTGAAACGTTGAGTATTAGCCAAAGCTAACCAAAATGAACAATTTTTAATTGAAGTACTTCACTTTAACTACTCTACACAGAAAGAAATGCAGTTTACAACCTGACATAACAGCATAACTTGATACAGTGTCAGTGTGTGTTACTGTAGCCCAGATTACTTTCAGGATTAGATAGGATTCAGAACTATCCTGGATAGAATTCAACCCCTACGTCCCCCACACCATTATTCAATTGGTCTGATACCAGTACACATCATTGTTGTCATTTTGTACCAGAGCAACATCTTTACATGGGCTAAAATAACTTATGATTCAATTTAACAAATACTCTCCATGTATTCTGTATTCAATGGGAAATTGTGGAGGTCTGGAAGTTTCTA
The DNA here is from genome assembly GCA_037974605.1 of Nannopetersius ansorgii. Classification (NCBI taxonomy): domain Eukaryota; kingdom Metazoa; phylum Chordata; class Actinopteri; order Characiformes; family Alestidae; genus Nannopetersius; species Nannopetersius ansorgii. The sequence continues at coordinate 18,593,450 of JBBPDE010000107.1, read as the reverse complement.
CCAGCTCAGTGGTTTAATTTGTATCTTCTTTCCCACAATACAAGAAAAGCCTTTGTAGATTTAATCAAAAGGATTGTTGAGAATGCAAAAAATATAATGCAAAACATCTATGTGTAAAAATTGCATTTTGCTTGAAAAATCATAATTAACATAATGAATACAAGAAAATCTGAAATATTATACTAGATTATCACACCAATCATCACATTTGACCTAAATATGTTTATTTTGCAAATAATGAATAATATTAAAACAATGATGTTTGTTATTAAATGTAAATATACTGCAACACAATTTCGGGATTAATAACTCCGGCAGTACCTCCACAGTCCACTGGGGGGCCGCAGCTCACAGGCTGAAAACCACTGCACTGCATGACCGTTCATGAAAATAAACGGCAGGCCACGTATTTCATATAGAATAACCCAAGCTTCTTTAGATTTTGAGATATTCCCTAATATTAGCCAGAGGGGAATTCAGAGGGCTTCATACTAGAATGATTGCAATACATGTCCTGACATATCCAAAAATACATTAAAAATTAATTTTATTTAATCTGCCAGGATTGTAGTGATAATCTTAGCTAATTTTTAAATTCTGGAAACAATCGAGCTAAATTCTTTAAAAGTTTTATGGAAAATTATTCAGTCAGGTTTGCTATCTAGGTAGATTGTAGGCTCTTATTGGTAAGGCCTTTAGTCACTGGTTCAAAATCTTACCCTCTCTAACACTGTTATTAGGAACTGACAGTAGAATCAACCACAGTTTGGTTTTCAGTGGGTAGGACCATTCTTGTGAGGTAAAAATGCCACACTAGGCCTTCTGGATGTCTTCAGCACATCACTGACTGACAGTGATTATTAAACCACTCTAAAATGTTACATACAAGGTAAAATATAGGTAAATAATATAGAATGTCTGTTTAATCCTATACTTACCTGTTCATGTTAATATGCAGATATTAACACAAAAACTATTTTTCCTTCCATTTCTAATAAAGGATAGTAATCAAAATGTTTTTACATGAATATTTTGATCTGATTGTTCATTGGCTGGTTTCATCCTAATGATTTCTCAAGGCCCAAAGCCACCTGGCATGCATTACCTTTATCCTATGAGGGACAAAACGTCCAATCTCCACATTCACTTTCATGAATACTAAAGCAGGGAGTGTAATCAAGAGAGATACTGAGATTCCTCTGATAGGATCTTCTCTACCACACAGCCCTGTTGGCCCTCTGCCCTTCCTTTGCTGTTATCTCTATATTTGATGAGAGCTGCATTACTCATGAGGCTGTCCTGTAACGCTTGGATATGAGTGTTTGTACTATCTGGCTGGTGACGGGCTGTGAGTAATGTAATGTTCAGGGGATGAAGAGGGTAAACTTTGAACCAGCAGTAAAAGCAGGACGTTGGCACAGAGCGGTCCCTGGGGATGACGCAAGGACGTATGATTTTTGCCTGTTATTCATTGATATGAGATGGAAGTGAGACAGCTCTTCTTTAGCCATTAGTTTTGAAACCATGGCATAACCTTTTAAAACGTAAACTTTTTAGAAAAACGGAGAAACTTTCTAAAGCTTACTGTGCTGATATGTTTGAAATGTATGAAATTTTCTTGTAGTATAAAGGGTGACGCGTTACAAGATTTTAATGTGACAGTAACAATACTAAATTGTAACCATTTAAGGGGCAGCTGCTGGCATAGTGATTAGGGAGTTGCCTCTGTGATCGCAAGGTGTGGGTCAAATTCCAGGACCTCTGAGGTACCCTTGAGTAAGGTACCATCCCCACACGCTGCTCCACAGGCACCAGGTCACTGGCTGCCCTCTGCTTCGAGTCTTAAATACATGCATGAAGAAAATTGCCACTTTACCTTTTTACTTTTACTTAATTTGCCAGTTCTCTATGTTATGTTTAGTACCTGTTCTAGGATGATGATGAAGCGTGATGCTGGGGGCAACTGGTAGTGCAGGACCATGTAAATGGGAAAATATCCCAACAAGCTCATTTGAGTTGCCAACACTGTCACAGCTGTGGCTACCAATATTGAAATCTTCCACTTGGTACGGTGGTACAGGTCCGACCAGTGGCTAAGAACATAATATGGTCCAAGCAGGGTGTAGCCGAACATGATGAGCCAGGCCCATATGACAGTGCCCAGCTTTCCAAAGGCATAGAAGAACAAGTCGAATTCGAGAACCAGTCTAAGGTCAGGACATAAGAAACAGTTAGAAATGCATACGCAGTAGAAGGTTTCATAACCTTTTCATTGCAAATGTTTTTTTCAAAAAGGTAGGACACACCTTCCTTGGTCAATATAGTCCACAGCCAGTGTGCTGATGATGAAGAGGAAGAGAGCAGCGATAAACATATGATAGATGGTCCTGATGTGACTGATCTCAAACAGTTCACTAAAAAGAAAGGCAGAGAGAGAGAGGGGGAGAAAGAGAATGCAAAAATTTTCATTATTTTTCAGTTAGTAATTCCCAGATTGCTCACAAGCAGTGTTTCTTATTCATTCATTTATTAGTATTTCTATTTCTACTCAAACTTACTCAAGTATGGAGCGCCTTGCCACAAATACCTTCCCATCCTCCATTCTGTGCCTGAAATCACAGTTATTCATTTATCCATTTAATATTTCTTTTTCTGCTTTGCACATAATTTGAATTACTTAACTTGAGCTTCTCACCTCCTAGCTTTCTCATCAGAGTGTGAGTGAATGTTCCCGACTGCGTCTGAGTGTGTGCCCATGGAGAGGGACCTCAGTGAGTCTGTAAGTGCTTTATCCAAAATCTCACTAATCTGGGCCGTCGCTTGTTCAGTGACCTCTGCTTTTATCCTCTGATCAAGGCAAGGCAGATTTACTGATATGCCACATTTCATACACAAAAGCAATTCAGTGTGCTTTAAAGAACTGAAAGCACAAAGAGCATCAGAAGGAAATCAAAGACAAAGTGCTTAAGTGAAAAAAAATCAAAAGAAAATGATTTAAAAAGGGGGTTTCAGCACCACAAGCAAAGAAGATCACAACCTGTAAAATATTGATCAGCCATGGGATATCAGGGCTAGAACTGACGCTTCAGGAGAGATTATTAAATATCGTAATATCTCCCAGCACTATTGTGACATAAATGAAAACTAAGTAATAGTAAAGTAATAATAAGAGTACTTAAAAAAGTAATAATAAATCCATGTTTCTGGAAGGACAGTAACTGCATCTAAAGCAGTGTGACCTGGTGACCTCATTACTATTGCATAAGAGCTGACAGGTCTTCATCATCTCAAGATCAAAGCCAGAAAGTCTTACCTCTACATGTCTTGCCCATTGCACCATGTCTTCTGAATGAAACTCTGAGTGATTGGGATCTGAAAATTTGCAAATGTCCAATGTTTTACTAAGATTTTAGTGTTTTTACATGTATTCATTAGAATATTGCTATAACATCATTGCCATTAATGTAATAATATTGTCATACCTATGCCACATCTTTATAGACATTAATACTGGGCACATTCATAAGGCATTTTCTATTAAAAACAGTGATTATTCTTTTGGGGACTACAGTCATGCCCCCCACAAGTCCACACATCCCCTGTTATTACCTGGACTAATATGCATAATAAAGCACATATGTGGTGTGCACTAATGCAGTAATGTTTATGTGCAGTGCTTACAGTACTTTATGGTCTTAAAGGTGAGGATTGCTCTAAAAGAGAAAAGTTTTACTGATTTTTAAAACTCCATAACACTAGTATACCAGATATTACACATTATCACACGGTGACCACATTTGTCCCTGCTGGATGCACATATTAATGCTCACCCTGTCTAACAGAGCCGTTCTCTGTGGGAGATTGGCGGCTGAAGGATGTCTTGCCGCAGTTGCGATGCACCACATTGCTGCTTATGTTGTTGGTTGCCATGGTTATAACAGTTTCAGGATCTTTTATCTATTATTCATATGAACCCAGATTTTGTGTCTGTGATACAAAGAAGAAGACATTAGATGCCGATGCAGATGCAGAATAGAATAGAATAGAGCACAGAGGCCACTTAAGATATTTGTTGTATGTGGTGGGTAATGTGGTGGCAGTTTGTACTCAACGGACTAAAATTTGTTTAAAACACTGCATATACTTACAGTTATGAACATTTTAATTTGTAGTATTTGTTAGTGCACATCTGCCTAGTGATAGAGTAGCTGTACACAGATATTTGAATCTTATAACATAGATATTCGAAGTTTAAAAACTGCTTGTATCATTTAAGTAGGATGTTTTTGTTTTGCATAGTCTCTGGTAATGCTTGTCCTTAACTGAAGTAAGAGTACTAATAATACATCAAAACAGAAACAAACAGGGACCAACAGGTTATAGATTGATGGGCTAAGAAGTTTCATTTCTAATTCTAATTCTAATACTTGCACTCAAGTTATTTGTTGCTGGAATATAGCCCTAGCCACTTTCACTTATAGAATAGAATAGAATAAAATAGAACAGAAAATTGTTATGTGTTGCCTTGTTAGAACTATGATATGGTATAAGAACCTTAAGTCTCACAAAACCATCTTGACCTGTAGTTACCTATGGTATATTTCCCCAGACAGAGATATGTTACCACACAATGTAAACAAGGATTAGCTTGTCCTGGGGGAGTTCGCTGCTTCATTCCTGATAAAACAAAGATACGTCAAAAACAGAGTGTTTGACTGAGAGAGCACAATGTATTGACCTATAGATATAGAGAGGTGACTGACTGACAGTAACCTGTTTTCATGCTGTTGTAATGCACATAGCTGACTCATATTGAAAAAGAATACTTGAGTCAAATTGGATATTGGAACAGATGATATGACTTGACATAGCATTTTGTAGTACCCTTCACTGGCAGATGGTTGCTGAATATTGCAGATGTGTGTGTCTGGTGTCATGGGCATTTTCTTTGTGAATGATGAACAGCAATAGAGTACAAGCTCCTCACTATAATTCACTGTCATGTCTATGCTTAATATACCACATGTGAGGCTGTTCGAAAAATACTGTGGGTATGTGATGTGAAGGGAGAGAAAAGAGGAATGAAAACAAAGGTAGTGCCTTGAACAGGTGATCCAGGAGAGTGTGTGGTTATTTAACCAGATTCGATCCTGAGGATACATCTTAATGTGGAGAAAAGCACATGAAGGTAATTGATTTAATTACCTTTAATTGATTATTTTGTTTTGATATTAAAGGAGGTGTATGCTAACTTCATTTTATTATTTATCTCTTTCATGTGGTGTCCATAAAATGCATATATTGAAAGCAGTGGTAGTTTCTGTAAGACTACAGGTGAAACAGTGTTTCACCAAGAAAAATAATACCAAAAAAACTCCAGAACTATCACTTTTTATTGGTGTGAAACAAAAATGCTCATAAAAATAAGGTTGCTCTCCTAATTTCAATAGTGTTACAGATGTATACGGTTCTGGTCAAAAATGTGAAAGGCCATCCCCAACCGCGGTGAAACACAGAATTTCAGTTAAACATGTTTCACTAGCGTCCCCATTAATTTCAATATAAACATTCTCAGACCCTGACAGCTTGTGGATTTTTGTGGTTTCAATGGACTATGGTAAATAAGTCCCACCCGTCAAACAAGTGACTGCCTATTGTGATTGGGTAGTTCTCCACTTCAAAATAACTGGCATAATACTGTGGCCAATCGCTGCCTTTGTTTTCACTTCGTTCTGTTTTATGTACTGAGCACTGACCTTGAGTGTGAGACTGAAGCTTCATACATAACAAACCGCGCAACATATTATTTACTAGTATTTTTTAATAATATTTATTTTTATTTTATATTTTATTATTCATCTACGGGTGCACAGAAGGAAGGGTATTAGCTTGTTAGCTTGACCTCTTGTTAGCTTGACCGCTTGCTAGCGATCCCCACCACCCAAGGTGAGCAAGAGGTTAGATATGTTTTCTTGGGATTTAGAAATATTGTTAATTATGTGCTGCTGAAATTACTATTACATGTTTGTAGGATATGCACAATAAAATACTTTTTATATTTTGTAGTGATTTAACACTAACTAAGAGATTGAGGGAAGATCAGGAGAGAAAAGATATATCAAAAGGTGAGGCAGCAAAAGAACAAGCCGACAGAAACGGGTGTGCAAGTGTAATATTACATCAGGTTGCTGTTGCTTATGTGAAATATTTGTGTAGCAACCAAGCTAATGATAAATATATTAAAACATTTTCCCTCACAATTCTGTAATGAACACATTAATTTCTCTAATAATTATGTTTGCATAAAAATAGAGAAAAATTGGCATGAAAACAAAGATGAACACACAAAAGACTCCAAAGTGCATCTCCAAGTAAATTTACATTTTGGAATATATTCTAATGCAGAGCAACTTCTAACTCTGAAATGTAATTGTGTTGCAGATATAGATGCTTATTTTTCCCAAAACAATGACTGAACCCCAGTCTGCAGAATTGAGAATAGTGGTGTTACCTGCTACAATGTTCCATCAGCTTCATGAAAATATGAAAATAACTTTACAATTTATAAACATTTTTATAAAATTATTACAAGTTAACTGAGGAATCTGCTTGGCTAAAAGTGTAAAGCACTTCAGCCAGCAGGTCATACTCCTTTAATGACATAATTCTGTATAAACTCACGCATACAGTAATTGCCTTCCTGACAGGACAACATTTATGACAGAATATTACACTTTGGACAGATTCCATCCTGTTGAGTAATGTTCAGTCTGACCACATATTCTCTCCAATGAAATAGAATAAAGAGGTATAGACATAAACATATAAAGATTCATATAAAGATTCATGCAGCTTTCAAATGCTCTTGTTTTATTTATAACAAAATGTAAAGGAACTGATGTTTTTCCACAAAAACTTTTAATTAATTAATTTTTGGGGTGGCCCCAAGTTGAGCAACATTTTGAGCATCACTTCTTGGTAGTCTTTTTTAACCTGATTTGGTAAATATAAAATGCTTGAAGCAGGAGTGAATCAGCGCTAATGAAATGGTAAAGACACACTGATGAGTGGTAAAAAATCTTTAAGATTATACTACGAGCACTGTGACCTTAACTCACTACCACTGGGTGATTCAGTGGTTTGGAGGAGGGCAAATCTTCAGAGATAGAAAAAAGTTCCTATTAAACAGTCTTCTCGACTCACCTTTCACATGAAGTTCAAACCATTCACATCCATCCCTCTGAAGACCAAATGAGGCACTGTGTTCTGTCTGAGATCTGCCAGCTGTGTGTATGTGTGGTTAAGAACTTTGTCCTTTTGTTACCTCTGCTCAACTTTGACTTGCTTTCTGTGCTGTCTTGTGTCCCAGCTGAACTCCACACAGCTTAATTACTCACTCTTCTCCAACCCTGAGTGGTATATATGCCCTCTTATTGATCTGTTTGGCCACCAAATCCCCTCCCCTTACTGATCTTTGTAACATCTAAACTTCATATTTATAGGTCAAGACAATAAGTCTCTCTTGTTTTTTTATTTGTTAGGTCTCTTGTCTCAGGATTAACATTTAGATTCAGAATGCTGATGACGTCAGGCCTTGATTATGTTATCTATTCTTATCTGCATTTGTGGTGAAAGGAACTTGAGGTACATACAGTATATATAATATTTGAACTCTCTTAAGAGCAGTATCAGCAGTAAACTTTAAAGCTCAAAAGGAGATCAAGTTGGATTGTTTGGTTTTGGGCCAGGCGTATTCTGTTATGGAAGTGTTTGGACTCTAGTGCCATTGACTGTATCACTTTAATTGCCTTTTATCTAGTCTTTAATGACCTGACATTCTGCGATCTGACCCAACCACATTTTTAATCCTTATCTCTTTTCTTTTCTTTCTCTATTAGTGTACATCAGCTCCACCCTCTTAAATATAAATGTGCCAAGATGATAGACATAGCATATCTATATACACATGCAGTCCAATCTTGTAGCAGATCCTGCCTGAAATGGCACACAGTCACATTGTTTAATATCATGTAGTTAACTGATGTTCATCTTAACTGATGTTAACACTTAATTGTTTTTAGGTGAAGTCTTGTAAAATGTATTAGAGCTCCTAAATGCAGCAATTGTTTCAACATTGGCCCTATCACAGGGCCCCATTGGCTCCATCACAAATTCAAGCCACAGCCAAAGATCAAGTATCAGTACTGGGTGATACTTGAGGTTCCAATACCTACTCCAAAGTTTTTGTTTAGAGTAGGTATTGGACATTAAAACCACTAAAGTGGCACAATAAAGCACAAGAATATTCGACTTTGAGAAGGTCCAAATTGTGAAGGATAGACACAGGGGTCAATAGGTTTTATGTGTTTGGTTCCTACCAAAAGTGGTCCAAGGAGGGACAAACAGTGACTCAACAACAGGGTCTTGGGGAGTGCTTGCTTACCTGGTTCGATCTCACAGATAACCTACTGTGGCACAAACTGCTGAAAACGTTAAGGATGGTTTAGACAGAAAGGTTTCATAACATACAGTGCACCACAGTTTGCTGCCTATGTAACCTCATAGCTGCAGACCATTCAGAGCACCCATGTTAACCCTGGTTCACCACTATAATGCCTAAAATGGGCATATGAGATTAAGAACTGGATCATGGGGCAATGGAAAAAATAATTTGTTCTGGCTTTCATTTACATCATGTATACTTTGCTCCCAACGAATGAATGAACCTTTGGTGTCCATGACCTTGTTGCCAGTTCACTGGTTGTCTTTCCTTGGAACACTTTTGGTAGGAACTAACTGCTGCATACTGGAACACCCTGCAAACCAGTTGTCTATTCATCACAATTAACTTCAAGAACTGAGTGTTCGCTAGCTGCCTAATGTACCTCATCCCTTGACAGGTACCACTGTAATGAGATAATCAATGTCATTTACATACCCTGTCAGTGGTTTTCATGTTGTGGCTGATTGGTGTGTGTGTGTGTGTGTGTGTGTGTGTGTGTGTGTGTGTGTGTGTGTGTGTGTGTGTGTGTGTGTGTGTG
>JBBPDE010000107.1:18559784-18572104 GCA_037974605.1 Nannopetersius ansorgii | reverse complement strand
ACTTCTTAAGCACTGATGTACGTCGCTCTGGATAAGAGCGTCAGCTAAATGCCGTAAATGTAAATGTAAATGTAACACTGTTTGTGAGTAAAATGGCTGGAAACACCTGCCAAAACCTTGCTTCTCAACGTCACAATAATGTGGGATATGTGAGGTGTCCTAAGCTCTTTTTGCAGGGTGATAATTATGTTCTGCCATTGTACTTGTGGGCTGCTCCCATGAGCATGTCCTGTCCTGTGGCTCTCTTTTTCTGACTAAAGATATCCTGACCAGGGACTGGAGAAGCCTGTTCTTACTTTGAACTGTATTAAATGTTATTCTGGATTATGTATATCCATCTTTTCCTCTGGCCTTCAAGATGTGTCATATTCATTTCCTCAGGGCTTTTATCCACATGCCCCTAGGATTAACTATCAGAAGCTCATGCCTCCCCAGCTTTTTCCTAGAACCACCCCCAAAAGCAGTTCCAGCAACTACCATTACAAATGCCCAAAGTCTCTTTTGTTCTTGGCAGTCTGTGACTATTGTGTCAAAAGGATTAATGTTGTTTTTTTAGCCACCTTCAACTGGGTCACCCATGTTCTACTTCTCATAAGTACACTTCTTTGTAATATAAAGATGCTGGCATTTATTTTATTGGAAAGTTTTTGGAAGGTGTCTAGCTTGTTTGATACATCAGGATGTAGAAAGCAGGTTATGGATAGTCAACACATAAATAGACGTGACCCATAAATGCAAACATAAATGCAAATGTGATTGTTATTTAGTGATATAAAATATATGCTAAGTAATTCATTTTACAAATTTACAAATAAGTTTTTCCAGAAGTTACTAGACTGAAAATAACAATGCAAATTAGTTGAAAACCATTAGGGTTCATGTTAGTTTCCTTGGTGCCAAAATCCAATATCATTTCTCCTGGAAGCAAATGTGTGTTGGCAGTATTGTGTAAGGGATGTGACCTAGCTAGTTGTTTAGAATTAGCAGTGATTTAATTGGGAAGAAAATCAGGCCTAAATACAAAAAAACTGGTCAAAATGATTAGAGATAAGTTTATGTGGGTTTTGTAGTGTTTTTCATGCTGATTTCAAATCTGTGTTTAGTTTATCCTGCATGTACAATTTTTGTGATGAAGTTAGCTAGCTGTCTGACTTCGCACTGAAAATATTGAAACAGTTACTTGATGAAGTCTATTGCAAATCTAATATTACTCATAATTCAAAAGGTCGATGTGACTGAACAAAAATAAAAGCAGATCTGAAATCATCATGAAAAACAGGTTTGGAGTTGTGGTTTCTGATGATTACAAAAAAATTTATTTGTTGACCCGTGTAATTTATTGCTTGCCATGTTACCAACGCTTTCAGACATTGCATATTATGTCCATATCACACAGCCCTAACAACCACATACCATAGGAATATATAACATGCTGACCACTGTCCTTTAGCTATGTGTAGCACAGGTTTAGTAATGCCTAATTTGGGATTTAGTGTTGTGCTAAAACAAGAAGCAAAACAATAAACAGGGTTTTCAAGTCTATAGTTGAACCCCCAAACCATGTTCAGTAAACCCTGTTTAAGATGCCATAATAGAATCTTGTAAAAACAGTGACAGAAATGATTGATCTTGTTGTTTCGGAAGAACTTATGCTTAAAATAAAGCACCACTTTTATGACAGTCATTTTCTGCCTGCAGATACAACAGCCCCCCTCAAGAGGATCATACCCTACTTCAGTGCCTGAAGTGTTTTGATAAGAAAACACACGAAACAAAACACAAACTCACTTGAGCTCCTCCAACTGGAGACTCTTCTCATGCTCTCGGCTTTTCAGCCCAGCAAACTCAGCACGCATTTGCTCCAGCTCCAGCCCCAGCCTCTGATTTTTACTATAGAGAGAGAAAGAGGGTGTACAGTGATGCACTGAAATCACCAGAGATGGAGAAATGAACAGAAGAAGAGCAGGAGTGTTGGAACTAACTCTGTGAGCTCATCGATGATCTTCTGTTTGTGGTTGATGTCATCGCGCAGGCGTCCCAACTGTTTGTGCTGTGATTCGTGACGATTTTCTCTCGGCTGTTCCACAAACAGAATGCAACATTATTATTTATCACTATTACATCTACCCTGAAATATTTAATAAGAATGATATGTTTTACTGCAGTGCAGGGTGTAGTCTTTGCACTAGCATCATTAGAAGACCATGAACAGCACATATGAAACTGCATGCCCAGTCTCACTTGTGTCAGTAAACAGTTGATTATCACAGATGTCTACGTTTACCTTAATATCCCCAGACTCTTCCGTGTCTGGCTGGTTGGACTGAAGGCTCTCTGCAAAAGTGGAGACTATTGTTAAGTACAGATATCTCTATGTTCTATACAGAAATGATGTTGCAATTTCTTTAAATTATTTAAAATGCTTCCCAAAGCAATGACTGGAATGAATTGCCTGAATCATAAAGTGAAATTTATCTGCCAAAAAGATAAAACTGTCAAGTCAAATTTGTTTGGCAGAAGGCATTGTAGCAAAGCAGCCTAACAAAACTGTTTGTTAAAGCCCCCACTGACGGTGGAAAGGAAATATGCCCTCTTCTGGAGGAAAATCACATCTTCATATCCACACCAAAATAGATCAGTGTCTACAGAGTTAAGGCTTAGAGATGGCCATCCTAGTTTCTGGTCCCATAAAGTTTATGGCATTTAGCAGACGCTCTTATCCAGAGTGAAGTACATCAGTAGTACTTAAGTAGTCTACATCTGCTCTTCATACTTGTAAAGCTACACCAAAATCGCACGTGTAGTTAATGAGCTGATTACTAAGATCAAGTGTGTTGGGAACTATCCAAAAGAGAGGAGCTTGGACCCTGGGAGATCTACAGAGAGTGTAACCTAAGGAGTGGTCTCAGACTGCTTGCTCTATATTCTTATAAGCCATTATATATGAAGACACATTGCTGTTATGCTGGCAATAAAGGTTTCACAAAGCAAAGTACAATGCAGAATGTGTTTTTTGTTTCAGAATAAATGTATTTACTTATACTTTTTGTTTACTTACTTTGTTTACTTATTTTTTTCTCAGATTTTCATTGTGAGATCACAATCATTTCAATAGAGCTTTCAGTTTAGCAAGTTGTAAACAGTTTGTGCTGTTACTGAGTATCCATCTTTAAATGTGTGAAGCAGAAATGTGGGCTCTGGACAGTGTGTTTGTGTGCAAAGGCGTACCTGTATTTTGTAGTCTTGCCAGCTCTTCACTCAGACAGTCATAGTTCTCCTCCAGCTGCCTCTTCTTCAGCTCCATGTTCTGCATATACTCAGTGAGTGAGCGGATCTTCGCCTCATGCTAGCATACAAACACCAAAATATGGTGAAAGTTACAGACAGTTGCATTTGTATTATATACAAAAGGTTCATACTGAGTTCTCATGTAGACGGTGGATGATTTTGGTGAATTTGCTGAATAGCCATGGCTGTGACTGCGGTGAATTGACTGTGTTGTTGCTGTACTAACACATACTGCATGGCCAAAAGTATCTAATTCATTTGGCTAATTCAGCCAGTTATGACCAAGTATCTAATACAAGCAAACAACCATACAACATTCACTGGTAAACAATAGCAGTCCCAGGAAGCCATCTTTCTAACAATTCGGTTCATCAAAAAGACATTCTATAAACTTTGTGCTTCCAGGGCTTTGGTGACAATTTGGGCAGGGCTCTTTTCTGTTCCAGCAGGACAATGCCTCATTTGCAAATGAGCTCCATACAGCAAAGATTTGCCAAAATTGGTGTGGAAGAATTTTATTGGTCTTCGGAGAGCCCTGAATTCAACCCCATTCAAGAACTTTGAGCCAGGGCCAAGCCTAACCTCACTATTTTGACTCCAAAAAAAGTGAATCCATGTTCCTAAATCTAAAGCTCTCCTAAAAGAGTGACGTCTGTTAGAGAAGCAACACAGGACCAGCTCCATATTAATTTTGGTGGCTTTGGAATGGGGTGTTCAAAAAGCACATAAGATGTAATATTCAGAGGTCCACATGTTTTTGGCAATATAGTGTCATATTAAGCATATGAACACTTATTGCAATGAAATGGTGATTTCACAAAATACACTGTCAGTTGTTTAGCTGTTTAGGATAATACAAGGTGCCACACAGCTCATTAAGCTTATTACACTGTCAGAAAACACTGTCAAAGGTTGTATTCTTACAGTGATTACATGATAACAAAAATATGAGGCCAATATAATATAAGTCCTCTACTGTTGAAGACCAGCTCATCTTAGGCCTGGGACACACCAAGGGAACGATGAAGTACTGGGACTAATCATGTACTACTAATTACTGGTTTGCATCACTCATGTGCTTAATGCACCCTCTTGAGAGTGCTGTTTTCATGTGCTACTCTTTTTCTTACTTTTAATTCTCTTGTCATTTGCTGTCTGTGATGGTTGAATGGGAATATTCAAAAGTTTAAAAAAAGTTAATGGTGACCAACTAGAACCAACCACCGCTCTACTGATTGTGGGTGACAGTCAGTCACTCACTCATCTACAAGCTGACTGCATCTGACAGCACATAACTGGCTCAGTGTGTCCTGGGATTTAAATGGAAAAAAACCCAGCTAAATTTAGTGTTCTTCACTACAGCTTGTACACAAGAAGTGTGTGTAAAGAGGAGAGTGCAAGTGTGTGATTTCCTCACCTGTGAAATCAGAAGCTGGCAGGATGATAGCTCCCTCCCAGTCTCTTCCATTTTGCGGTGGCAGTCTGTCTGCATGCTCTCCAGCTGCCTACAGCGTTTCACTACTGACTTCAGCTCTGACTTCACCTTATTCACATACACACACACCACAGCATACTCTTCCTCTAACACACCTGAGAGATCACGAGGCTATAGAAAGAGAGAGCATGGAAGAGCGAAAGTAATAGAAGTGAACAAGCAGAAAGAAACATGAAGAAAGAGTATGAGCTGTGTGCAGTGGAGCGAACATGAATCAGTATTATTGTCGGCAGCTGGCAGATGCCTCACATGAAGCCCACCAGAGCACATCTGAATTGTAAGAGAGGAGTGAGGAGTTTTGTAATGAGACACATTTACATAAAGCAGCAAAGCTTTGGCAGATAGTTGCTTATGTCCTGCATGTGTGTGTCCGCATTCTACACACATACCAGTCTGATGTCATTGCTCCCTATGATGGTGCTGAAGTCACTCATGTCTTTTAGCAGAGTGTTTAAAACTTCAGTGACACGTTTCCTTTGCTGGCCACTCACTTCCTGAAGTCTTGAGAATTCTGTCTCCAAGCACATCAGATTCGTCTAAAAGATAAAGGTAAATCACATCAGCACTTCAAACTCTGGAATTTTCAGTAGTATTTGTGACAGATTCAGTACTATTCAGTACTATTATTTCAGTATGCAGTATCATTCTTACTGCATAGCTATGTAGCTACGTGCTTAATTTTAAAACCTCTGTAGCATTGGGAAGGGAGCTATAATCAAATTTAATATCCATAATATGATCTTGAGGTGTATGTTTAATGAAAAAATGTTATGTACATCCTAATGTATACTTACTTATAACACTTAACACTTAAACACTTACTTAACTTTACCCACGCATTAAACATAAACACTTATTTTATTTTTTCAATTTTTCAATTTTTTTAAAATTACATTGTAAATTACAACTGAAAGAACTCTTAGAAGATTGTTTCTATATTTTTGGGACAGAAAAGCATGTATTGCTAATTAGCATTATTAAATTAAAACACCTTAACCATACTTTGATGACCACATAGGTGAAAATACAGACTAGATTTCGAGAAAGAACTGACCATTTTCTGGGCAAGTTCCTCTGTGAGCAGCTTGTTCTGCAGACCCTTGTCCTGCACCTCCTGACTTTTCTGGTCGTAGCTGAGGGCCAGTTCCTCCAAAGCCTGCAGGACCTCCTTAACTTCTGCCTTAGCGCTATCACTCTCGGCCTGAAGACGCTCCAGATCACACTGCACTCGCTCACTGTCTGTACGTGATGATGCCAGGAACTGCATGGAAGCACCCACATAAACACTCAGTATGAACAGTTAACTTTGGCTTCAGATATATCTGAAAATGGTGGTATAGCTGAAGAAGTGAAACAACATGAGACAGTGGACAAAAGAGCGAGATCTAACAGAAATGAGATTTTCACCTCCTCCTGGTCCAGCATCTGCTTCTTCAGTTTCTCCACCAGCTGACTCTGCAAATTAATCTCATCATCCTGCAACAGAGAGAGAATGAGATGAGAAAGTGGAAGAGAATGTATCACAAAAATGCAAAGACATTTACACGGTTACATTTGGCAGACACTTTTACTTAGGCTTTTAGTCATGTAGCATTGAGAGTATTTCCCAAGGCTCTTATTGGTATAGTGATATCATGATGAAATTATTAAATATGGACATTTTATTACAGTGTCCATTTGGAACACACTTCTCGAGCATGAAAATAATGTAATATGGTGAGAATATTGTAACAAACAGGCTTTTCCTTTTCCGTTTGAACTCCTACATAGCTGATTTTGTTGTAAAATTAATCACTTATGCTGTCAATTTTGTTGTGCTATATTTTAAGCCCTGCACCTCTCATTGTTCTCTCACCTTTCATTGTTTACTGTCTGCTGTGTGTGATTTTGTCTGTTTTTATATTGTCATTTTATTTAATTGATGCTTCTTATTGTTTGGACCAGTGGTCCCCAAACCCCGGGTCGCGGACCGGTACTGGGCTGTGGGTCATGTGGTACCGGTCTGCAGGCTGCACAGAAAAAAAAAACTTGGATGTTATGTTGTGTTCTGTTGTTGACTTGTTGTTATGAAAATGCTGTTAATAAAGCTGTGAGTACCCATTGGATTTATGTTTATTATTGTATTTTAAAGATACCCCATTATTATATTTTTAAAATATCTAAATTTTTATGCGTATCATTTATTTGTATAAATACGTATATTTATCTGCCACTCCTTAAAGGCTGGGCCGTGAAAATAGTTTCTGATATTAAACCGGTCCGTGCCCAAATAAAGGTTGAGGACCACTGGTTTGGACTGTCAAGTTTAGCAGGTTGAAAATTCTCCCCTAGGTGGTGCTGTTAGCAACCATATAGCTTTTATTGCTTCAGAAGAGCAGTGCTGCTCATTAGTTTTCTATTTACATTTTCTGTTTACATTTGATATACTTATGTTTTACATTAGATGCAATGTCTGCAACATATGTGCTCTAATTACTACAATATTTTGTGTTGAAAAAAGATTTCAAACTGCCATGGCATCAGTGTTCCCATGCTGCCATTACTGACCATGTACCTGCCCAAAATGACCATGTACCAATAAATTAATATGTACAAAATGCTAAATAAATAAAACATTGACTATCTAAAATTGGTAGTATTATAGGAAAAGAAAGAACATCTAACTTGGATTGCATGTTAATGTAAGATTTTATTCCATTTGTATTTCTCTTGGTCCGTTCATCATGAAATGTTTACACTAAGGGATTTTTAATGTAAAACAAAAACCAAAGAATGTGTGAGGTAAATCTGCAATGTTATGGTCAGTGATCAGAGCTGCTTTCAATGTGTCTGCAGTAAATGTTTTCTAGCAGCCTTAAAGCCCTATGAAGAGTTGTGCTATCGAATTGTGACAGATTCCAGCTCCTCATCTGCACCATGGATGAATGGATGTTAGCATCACCCAGACCCCCGTCAATGAGAAGCAGAGAATAGATGAAGTGATAGAGAAATGATAAGAGCTATGAGAAGCATCTTTTAAGAACTGAGATGCTGAGAACAAATTCGTCATTGTCAAAATCCTGGCGCTAGCTATATTTATATTAATTAAATAAATAACAGCAATCCGAGCATGTGCTTGCCAGCCCAGTTAGACTGATGTCTCAGCTCATCACACTGTGCATATCACAAAGAGGGATTTGTCTGGTTAGAAATGTATGAATTTAGTGCATAGTACAACAGTCACTCTGTTACATGGGGTAAACACAAATTCCCAGTTCATTTATCATTCCTGATTTATGTATTTTTCAATGGGCAATGATAAATTAATTACAGCAATAAAATCAAGCATATTCTGAACAGAATTCTGGTCAATTCATAAAGAAGAAGCTCCTGAATCTATGTTATATATTTGGCACAATAAGTCACTTCAGATCCACATAGAAAATGTACTATGAGCCAAGGAGATCATGAGGAATCATTTCATACATTTGCAACACCCACACATGAAAGGGCTTTTTCACATGGGTTCCCCCTAAACCTGATAATTAATTGTGCCACTTTCAGCACAAGAACTGCAACCAAACACCTCCTACAACTAGAGAGAAGTCTTTCACCTCCCTGTGGAGGAATTTCACGCTTTTTTGTAGAACTACTTTAGTTCAGGCACATTAGGGGACCATTTAAAGCACAGCTTCTAAATGGGATTCAGTCCAGGACTGTGACTAAGCTACTATTATTTAGTTTTCTTTGAGCAATTCAAAGAAGAACTTGATCTCGTGCTTTAGATCATTGTCTTGTTGTATAACTCAAATGAACTTAAGCTTCAAATCACAGTCTGATAGAATTTTCTGCCAGAAAGCTAAATTAAATGCTTCGTCAATTCTGACAGGTTGTCCAGCCCTTAAAGCAGCAAAGCATCCACACACTATCATACTACCACCACCACGTTTGACTGCTGGTTTTATGTTCTTGTTGTCGAATACTGTGTTAGCTGTCTTTTCACCAGATGTACAGTTTTATTATTCCAATATGCTTGGGAAACAGCAAGTTGGTTTTTGGTAAATAAAGTCTTTTGTTTGTTAGCAGTGGTTTTCGTCTTGCAGCTCTCACATTTATACAATTTTTGCCCAGTCTGTCTCTGTCGGTAAAATCAACCTTTTCTGAGGTGACCAGGATCTGCAATTCCTTACATGTGTGCTTTCTTTAGTTACTACCCAGATGAGTCATTGCTCCATATTGGAGGAATAACGGTAGACCTGCCACTTCTAGGAAGACTCATCCCTGCTTCAAAGTTTCTCAGTTTTAAGATAATGGCTCACTGAGGTTCGATAGAATGCCAGTCTTAGAAATGATTTTTGTAACCCTTTCAAGGCTGATATATCCCAATTATCTCATCTCTGTCAGAAGCTACTCCCCGTTGCTGGGAAGGTTCTTATTACATTTACTCCAGGATCAATAATGTTTTCTGCCTGATTTCTTTTGGCTGGTATTGATTAAGTTTGGGTGTATTTAGTGTAATTGATTTCAATTATCAACTAAAATTTATTGATTGGGCATTTACTTTTCCACACAAGGCCAAATGACAGTTAACACAGTTATAAATTATAAGTTATAATGTATATAAGACATTAGATATCCATTCAGAGAGCGTTTTGTATTCAGTGAAAGGGTTATTTGTTTGTGGCATCCCCACATGGCACCTCATGGTTCCCTTGGTGGTAGCCCTTCTGTTCAGTGTGCTGAGTTAAAAAGACATGAGGTCAAGCAGCCCCAAGGGCCCACTACCGAGGTTTGCCTCTCGCTCTGTAAGAGTGCAGCACAGCAGCTGCTTCAGAGCTTTAGACTTTAAATGTAATCTTAAAGGATATAAAAAGAGAAAAATGCCAACCATAATCATCGTGCCCCTTTCCTTATGTTAACAGATGCTGGATGTACTAAAAGGTATTGTTATTTGAGAATTATTTTAAACTATTTAATGTTAGCATCATCGTTACACGTTACACATCGTTAAACTCATGGTTGACTGAAGAAAATGACTGAAAAAATACCCATTAGATGGATACTGTTATAAGTAATAAGTCCTGATTTATCTGTTAATGTAAGTTCTGCCAACTGAGAACATACAGACTTGCAATTTATCACCATCAAGAAAATGCAGTGGAAATGCCCCGAAAAGACAGCTTGCAGCTTTTGCAAGACTTTCACTGAGTCCTTACATTCAGATGACTTGAATAGCTCATTTTATCTGCAAGGTGTTAGAACAAAATCATTATGAACTATAGACCTAATATTTAATTATCTTCCAATGGCTTATTATTCAGAAGCTACTGTGACTTATTTATTAACAACACCTTCAAAATGATATCTTGACAAGTGAAATTACACTTTAAATGCAAGGGTTTGCAGACTCATTCTCTGTATTTCTTCTAGGTATTAACATGAAGTTTCTTCTAAAAACAGAAAATTCTAACAACATTCTCTCATAATGAGAATATTGACTAGAGCTAGGAAGATTCCATCTTTTGCCAAGATGCCATTCTAAGATACTGTAGTGAGTCATTACAATATATTGTAAGGTTTAATCTAACATTTTGACAAATTAAGACTTACATACTATATCAAACAATTTTTATTCTATGTGTTCTTTTAAAAATTGAGTGAAATGTCTTATTGTCCACAAAAATGGCAAAAAAAAAAACGGCATTTTGAACTGTCTGGTATATCATTTAGCAAATCCTGCCATCTTTCTCCCGCAATGAGGGGATGCCCAACTAACTTGGGGATGATTTCTCATGGAACAGCTGTGTTCTCACCTTTTCGTCAAGCTGTTTGTAGAGTTGTTGGATCTCCTCCTCTGTGGCTGTAATAGGGATAGAGGCAGGAGCAGTGCTGCTGCTGCTGCAGCTGTTGTCCTCTAAGGCAGCGTCCTCACTGATCTCAGCGTCCACATTACACACAGTGCCCTGCTCCACTTCAGGGACCGCCTCACCTACAAGACAAAGAAATTACTGTTACATACACTTCAACCTGCTTAGCCCTGGGGGTCAGCTCAAAAACAACATATTGTAGATATGCACACACACACCCACACACCCACACACCCACACACACACACACACACGCCCCGCCCTGTTTCTTCTGAAACACTGTTTCACCTAAAAGCACAGATATATTCCTATTAATCCTGGAAAGGCTTTCACAATACCAACATTTTGATTTCGATACCAATAACAAGTGGAGTATCGCCTATGATCATGATACCTCTGATACAACTGATAAAAATTCATGTTAATTCAAAATTCAAAATAAGTCACTTGCACATTCATCCTTTCTTCTGAAATGAATGGTATTAATAAGGAGTTTGTTCTTCCTTTGCAGCAGTAAGAGCTTCTAACCTTCTGGGAAGGTTTTATACCTCTCCAGTAATTGCTTGGCACTGGACATGGTGAGCCTCCCTTTCAGTGTTTTTATATGTAGATTATACAAGCTGTGAGTGCACTATTTAATTTATCATGTCATGCTGAATGCTGTGATTCTTATATGTTACCTGCCTGGAACCTTCACTTTTGTGCCAGTTTCATATGTCAATGCTTTCTAAACAAAAAAAATGGGGGGGCCCAAGTGGTGCGACTGTATAAGCACTCGGCCTGTCACCAAAAGATTGTGCAGTTGATATGCCAGTGCTGAAAACATCCGCAGTCAGGAGTCTAAGAGAGCACAATTGGTTTCGCTGTCTCTGGGTGGGGTGGGTCACCCCTCATCTCTCCACTTCACTCAGCATGATGCTGTTCAGCAAGGGCATCTATTAGCTGACATAACAGAATTGGCCGTCAGTGTTCTCCTTCAAGTGCATTATGCAGTCCAATGTCACTATGTTAGTGGAGAGTGAAAACATGTCATGTCTGCCTTTATGTGACTCAGAGGAGGTGTGTGCTCATCATCCTCCTTTCAGAGTTGGTGATATTGTGTGATGGGGGAGTCCTAACTAGTGGCTGTAATTGGGGACTACGTTGGGCAGAAAAAAAGTAAAAATTATAAATACATATAAACCAATTTATTTGGAGTCAAACATATACAGTATAAACAACCACAAAGATAACAGTAGTTCTAGACTATAAAGGGTGACCCATTTACACTTGCATCTTATTTCTCGATTGAAGGCACTGCCCTACATGTTATGCAGAGATAACACTATTACAG
The DNA here is from genome assembly GCA_037974605.1 of Nannopetersius ansorgii. Classification (NCBI taxonomy): domain Eukaryota; kingdom Metazoa; phylum Chordata; class Actinopteri; order Characiformes; family Alestidae; genus Nannopetersius; species Nannopetersius ansorgii. The sequence goes on along the minus strand of JBBPDE010000107.1, from coordinate 18,560,142 downwards.
GTGTGCAAAGCGAGACTGAGACACATTGATTTCTGAAGGCCTCACCACTACGCCAGCGGCTGAGCTCAGCCTCCAGTCTCTGGATGCTCTCTTTCAGACTCTTGTTCTTCTCCTTCTCCTTCTCATATTTCCTCTTCCACTGTTCTGCAGTCAGCTCCAGATTCACAGAGGCTGTGTTCCTGATGGTCTTAGCACTGGAGAAAGAGAGTCAAAAGCTCTTCTATATAATGTACATGCTCTTCAGTTTTTGTACATGAATAATTGACGCGAGCTGAGTATGCTTTTTGGTGTGTGTGTGTGTGTGTGTGTGTGTGTGTGTGTGTGTGTGTGTGTGTGTGTGTGTGTGTGTGTGTGTGTG
>JBBPDE010000107.1:18523708-18553402 GCA_037974605.1 Nannopetersius ansorgii | reverse complement strand
TGTGTGTGTGTGTGTGTGTGTGTGTGTGTGTGTGTGTGTGTGTGTGTGTGTGTGTGTGTGTGTGTGTGTGTAAAAACAGTTTGTGTTATATTGTGGGCTGTGGCCGCCCTTCTCGCGAGACTACGCCGGGTTTTAACGCTGCTGTCAGCAAGTCACCGTTAACGCTGTCTCTGCTGCTACAGTTAGCCTCGTTTAAAACTGGAAATTATTTACACCAACACCACAGATATTCCCTAACTCTTCTGCTTTCTCTTCTTTTTTTGCGATGGCAGACCCGAAGTACGCCAACCTGCCTGGCATTGTAAGTCTATCCAATAAGAGCTCGTTTTTGTCCAGTTTAGCATTAGCGATCTGGCTAAATGAACTGTTAGCTTCATAAAGACGTACAGTCAGATCTTCTTTAGATGGTCACATCACTGATTTTTCTACGATTAGGAGAGACAGCTCTATACTTGTTATTTTAACAATATGTCTTTGATATTTTCTGGCTAAAATGTTACCGTCAGTAAAATAACTGTTGTATGCGTTAGCCTGGGTACTAGCTTGTCATCATCACTCCACCCAAAAAGCCGGTTTAGTCATTTTCAGCAGCTAATGTGGGGATAGGATAACGGTTTAACGGCAGTACTAAAAATAATTTTGATCATAAAAGTCTCATATTATATTGTTTATCTGCGTAGGGGGGTTATGAGCTAACCACCATGCTATTGTTTTGCTAGCGTTATTCAGTGGACGTGTTAAGGTTTCTGTGGAAACATACTAGCTCAACCCATCGTAAAACACTGAAATAAAGCTTCTTACTAACAGTGTATTGTTAAAATGTCAGTAATATCACAAGGCTCCAGTGTTTGCCGTGCTGGTAGCCAGTTTTGTGGAAGTAGATATGTAAAGGGCGGCGGCCACGGAGGTCAACAAACAGACTTCTCACCCTCCACAGGGCGCGCACACACTACATGGACAAAAGTATTGGGACACACCTGTTTTCCAGTGTTTGGTCTAGGGCCCTTACTTCCAGTGAGCCTTAGTAATTCGGAAGACGTTTTTGACAACACCATGCTTCCAACGTTGTGGACACAGTTTTGGGAAGGCCCTTTCCTGTTCTATTATGACTATAGAGGTCTGTTCTATTAAGGTCTATAGAGACATAGTTGGATGAGTTTAGTGTGGAAGAACTTGATTAGCCTGTACAGAGCCCTGACCTCAACCCTTTCCAACACCTTTGGGATGAACTGTTACAGGGATTGCAAGCCAGGCCTTTCTTGTCCAGCATTAGCACCTGACCTCGTAAATGTTCTACAGAATGTTTGGGCACAAACTCCCACAGAAACAATTGGAAAGCCTTCCAAAAAGAATGGAAGCTTTTGTAGCTTTAATGCGTGAGACAAATTTTAGTGCAATGTCTTTAGTCCTTGTGGATGTAATGGTCAGACGCCTCATATATTTTTGTCCATGTAGTGCAGCTTGTATTTCACTAATCTTGAACATCCTTACTTTGATTTCTTTGGAGAATATAATAATAATAATAATAAAGTAATATTAGTTCTACTAATATAATGACCTCTCCCCACAGGCCTTTAACGAGCCTGATGTTTATGAGACCAGCGACTTGCCTGAGGACGACCAGGCGCAGTTTGAGTCGGTAGGTGATCCAAAGTCAGACACGCAGGGCTGTCTGTTGAGCTGTTGTATTGAATGTGCAATTGCCTGACACACAGTTAACCTAATAAGTACTTCACCTCCCCTGTCACAACACCCACCCTTCCTGTTCTGATCCACCCTGGACTCTAGTTTGTACAAGTAAGAGGTCCTCCCTTTCTGGCGAAGTGACTGCATGGATTGTAATCTCATTCTGTCTTGTCTTTCAATTGGGGACAATCATAGCTTCGTAGAGCTAAGACCTTGTCTGACCTTTTACCTCTAATTTGATTCTTTAGTGGTTTGATCTGATGTGTATTTTTTTTCTAGTCCTCATGTATCTCACACAGCATTTTTTCAACAGACGGTATGGGATGGTTTGGTACTGGACTGGCTTGGACTGAGTACCTGTATGCATTTCCTATTGCGTAACAGTATCAGTGAAAGTAGGTTCTTTTGAGTTTGTGTGGCATTGTGATGCCCACATGACACAACCTACCATACATACACAAACGGGCAATGCTTAATGTTTAAGTTTACACATAATTTTAAGTTTGCTAGATATTTATTGCCCTCACTGACTTCATTTGGTTGAATGTGATGTGTTATGGCATCACAGATTACAGTTCAATGATATTTGCATTTGACTAAATAAAGATGTACAAATACAGCACAGGTACTGAAAAATAGTCTAGTTCACTTGGCAGTGGAAACAGTGGAACCATACTGTTCCTTACTGCACTGTCTGGTGGAAAAGTGCTTGTACTATTATCACAGCTAAATGATGCAAACATGTAGGTATGAATGGATATCAACCCATTTACCATCCAAGCTTAAATTGTTTTTAACACTTAAATGATTTAGACTTGCATTCATTTCAACCTAAGCTGTCATACAAGTGTAGGACCGAATGCCAGGCATCCTATATCAAAGGCAGAGTGCTTTTTGTGATTAGTTGTGAGACAATGGCAAAAGGAATAAAAAGGGAGTGTTTCAATTTGTAGAGTTGTTTATGTATGTCTGTAGGCGTGTGTTGTATGTGTACGTGTGCGTTTGTTTGTGTGTGTTTGTATGGATGTGTGTGCGTGCGCGCACGTGCATTCTCTCCCTAACTGCCATGTGCCTTCGCTGCAAGTTCCATATGTGTAGCACCTGCTGGTTCTCTGATCTGAAGGCGAAGGTGCTTCAGCCCTTTCATCCTTCTCTTTCAAGCACAGAGACAGAATCTCAATTGCAGAGCTGTTTAAATCTCAAGTCTCCTGTCATCTAGCCTGCATCTAACAATACATGAGGCTCCACTGCTCTCCTTCTAACTGGAACCAGCCTACTCTCGTACTCTGAAGCCTATGTTTAGGTTGTTCTCTGAGCTTTGCAGAACTATGGGTTTTTCCACAAAGAAACATTTCTCTGTTGAATTGTTATCTCAAAGGTGGGACCATTGATTTTTGTAAGCGATATTGCACGGATCTTGATATTGGTTATGGGTGGATATCAGCAGAAAGTGCTGGATTGGATATCCGAGGCTGAAAAAAGGAATGAATCTGTCCCAAACAAAACAAGAAAAAAAGAAACTGACCATATAGAGCAAGCAATGATGAGTGTAAGTCTGTGCAAGGTGGAGAGAGCTAAGGTGGTTGAAGGGCATAAAGAGTGACTCTGATGCTCCATATTTTCTGCACTGGGCATTTTTTGAATATGACATCTAAAGCTAACAAAGTAGGTTTTTAAAGTGACTCAGTCTAACAAAGGTCCTACAACTAGCTTTTCATATCAGAAATGAGCTCAGGCGGTCCACGTGTATGTTTTGAGGCAAGGCTTTGGAGAGAGCTCTGATTGGACATTTGTTTGACTGTTTCAAAACAATTGACCTCGTTTTGATTATCCATCTTAATGAGAGATCTTTCTTTGTGAAACACACACCTGAGCGTTGTTCCCAACCTTGATCCTGGAGTAAGCTAGCAGACTAGAGTATTGAGTCTTGACAATCAGTATGTTAAAGGAAATATATATGCAAGATATTGATAGTCCAGGACCAGAGTTGGGGAACACTGCTGTAGTCCATTCTCAAACTCCTTTCTGCTGTGGTGCGAGAAGCTACTGGAACTAATGCCTCTGTGCTCTGTGGGGGTGGGGAAAAGGAGAAAGGCAATACCATGAATAGATAGTCAACAGCAATGATGCTTACAACAAGCAGCCCTCTCTTTTTCTCCGTCACTAGCTCCTGTTGTGCATGTCATGTGATAACCACATTAATATCTATCTGTTTTTTTTCTGTTTCTTTCTCTTTATCCCCTTTCCCCGTCTTTCTCTTTTCTCCCTCATATGTTCTTTTCTTTGTCTATTTTCTCCTTTCCCACTTTTTCCCCTCTAACTGTCTTTGGGAACCCAAGGAGCTGGTAAGAGCCTGCGTGATTTTCCCTCTAACACTTAACCAATCCTCGCAGCCTAAACAAAATCAGCCCTCTTGTCTGTTTCAAAATGACTATGTACAAGTGTTTTGTTTTTTGTTTTTTATTTCTCAGTGCATCTTTGTGTGCAGTATTGTACTGTTTACTGGCCTGTTGTGTGTCTGTTTGCACCCACATTTCAGAACTTCCTCATTTTATGAATTCAGTGCTAACCTAGACGCCATAATGCACAGTTGTTTCAGCCTCCGTAGTTTTCTGTAGCATATTAGCGCTAAGCACCGTTTTACCTTGTGTAATCAGTTGAGTGCAAACCTAAACCCTATAACACCTGTGCAGTCTGCGTCTTCACGTAGCACATCAGTGGCTTTGTAAAATTCATTTCCCTCTGAGCCCTAAATTTGTGTATGTGAATAGTTCCAGTGGCTGTATAAAACTGGATTCATCAAACTAGTTCGGTTAAATGAACCAACTAACAAAAGTAGCTTTGGTCAACCCAGCATCGAGTAACAATAAGTTAAAGTGTAAATTCAGATTTATGCATAACATTTGAGTGATTTGATGTGAAATGCAACAGTGTAGAGGAACTTGCCAAGTCATTACTAAGCCAGTTGTTCATAATAGTGGTGATGGAAACCACATGTCCTAAGCTACCGCCCAGAAAACTGTTGTGTGAAATGGTAATAAATGCAGGAGGATTAATACCAAAGAGATGTATGCTTCGTGTTTTTTTTATTATTATTATTTTATTTACCACTATTTTACCGTTCTCAACATCACATGTAGCAGCTATAGCAGAGTGTCCATGAGAGCCATTTCACATCAGACCACTGTGAATCCTATGCAATTTCTTATTTAAATCAAATTTAACTGATAAATCTCCGAATCCAGTTTTTCAGTTTTCCCACAGGTCTCAATGCCATTGTGTATGTGTGGGAGAGAATGATTTGATTTGAAAGTTGAGATGCTCTAATCAGCCTTGTTTTTCAGTTATTACAGTTAAGATCATATTGAGACCAGTTTTCTAATCAGGTTTATCTTTCTCTAGCAAATCTGCTTTTCAAAACTTAGACCACTTGTCCTGTTAACTTACTGCTACTTGATAATCACTAAGACCTCTTAAATTCAGTATCCAGTTGGGCTTAACCTCTGCATGCGCAAATTATTTCAAAAGTGTATTTGTTCTTTGGACTCTTTTTACATCTGGAATTAAACTGTGATCTGTATGTGCATAAAATATGGAAAATAACAAATTAATCCTGGTGCTTTATGAGAACAAAGATGTCAGTGTTCTAGATTTTGTCAAAACTGCCTTACCATGTCCCGAGGTGGTCTGGCTTGCCTTGCTGTAAATGGCTTGCCTTGGTGTCTTTGATGCAAATGTCTGGATTTAGTGAAGAAATTCGTCAACGTCATAATGTCTCTTACTGACGCTGTGTTTTTGTTTGACTGAAGCAAGCAAATGGCAGCAAGCCATGTTTTAAAATGGCCCTTGTAAATGTGAACGCTGCCTAGTTCCTTTTGGTACTCAAATGGCACATATTTAATTTGCATTTTAATTCCATGATGTAAAAGTGACTACAATGATGCCTTTTGTTGCGAAATGGCTATTAACATATTTTTTTTACCCCTCTCTCCACCATTCTTTTGATAGGAAGAGCTGTGCAGTGACAGTGTTGAGCGCATTGTAGTCAACCCCAATGCTGCATATGACAAGTTCAAAGACAAACGTGTCGGCACTAAGGGTCTTGGTGAGACAAACGACTGCGAATATCCTCGTGTAATTTGTAAGGTGAAATCTTAATAGCCATTTTACCTGTGTGTGTCTAATAACTGTAACTTGTCTGGCCCCAGACTTCTCGGACCGCATCAGTAAGACTCGCAGAGTGGGCTACGAGTCTGGAGAATTTGAGCTTGTAAGTTCTGCCTTTGTTCACTATTATACTAATGACTTTCTTAGTCTGTAGACTCAACCACTTTGTCATCTCTCTCTCTTTATTTCTAGCTTGCAGAGGGGTGTGGGGTGAAGGAGACTCCTCAACAGAAGTACCAGCGGCTTCTTAATGAGATTCAGGATCTCACACAGGAGGTGGAACACATTCAGGTTGGGGTTCAACACACACACACACACACACACACAAACATTCAGTTATCTCTCAAATCATTTGCATGTTTCTCATTTTTTTGCATGCAACACAAGGCATAGCCCCAAATTATTTAAAGCCATTATGTATGTAGCTTTTCAAACCAAAATATGTAATAATTTGCCCAAGGTAAATGATTAGACATCTCAGATCTCAACTAGTGCTAGCTCTCCAAGAACTCTCATGACTACTAAGAGAAGCTCCTTGTCGGCATATTTGTGTTGTAGTAGGTGAATGAAATGAAGTACATGATGTACCATTCAAGTGTCCCAATTATAATGGCTAAGATGTAGAATGTAATAGAATTTATGTTGTGCACACACAAACATAATATGTGATTCTTCCTGGTGAGCTAGAGTGTTGTACTCAAGGGCACTATGGTTATGTTTTTCAGTCACTTTACCTTCAAAGTCTGTGGTTCTCAAATCAGTCTTCAGGGTCTCCCAGATGGTCTACATTTTTGGCTTTAGCCCGCAACACATGGGCATAGAGCTAAAAAATCAACTCGCAATGCATAGGCATAGAGCAAAAAGGGGAACATCTGGGGGTCTCAGAGGACTGGTTTGGACATGAAGCACTGCTTTTAGTGCTGAAGAAATAACATCTTTACTAAGTTGCATACTTGTGGGGATTGCTCTCTGAAGTGGCATCTCCGTCTCAGATTATATGTAATTTGTTTCCACATGTACTTCCCAGGTCCTTCTGTTTGGTTAACCATGTTTTGTGAGATTCATGGCGAGGAGTGATTGGTGTTTACCATTCTCCTTCTCTTTATCTTTTCAGGCAAGTACTAAGGAGACCAGTGAAGAAGAGCGTTTGACACCAGTGGTTCTGGCCCAGCGGGCAGCTCAGCTCAAACAACAGTTAGTCTCGGCACACCTGGACTCACTTCTGGGACCGAACGCTCACATCAACTTAGCTGACCCAGATGGAGCTCTTGCAAAGTAAGGAACAAAGGGAATCGAGAGGAGAAGTTTCCTAATTTTGGTGGTCTTGGTCCAGGGTTTTTGGCTGTTGATGGAGAAACAGCTAAACTGACTAAACTATAAAGAATTTCTTAGCAACCATGAAAAGAATGTGACGTCAGTTAAACGAAATAAGGATGTTGTTTTGGCATGTACTGTTTTATTCACTATAGTGTATTATTGCTGAGTGTGTTCAGCTGGGTTGAACTTTTATTTTCTTTTGTGCTTTATTGCTTTTGCATCGCACCATGCTGTGTGTGTTAGACGGTTGATGACTCAGCTGGAGGTGACGCGGGGAGTACGTAGTGGTGCAGGGGGGGAGAGGAAAGGATCAGGACCCAAAGGTCCAGATGGAGTTGTGCTGTATGAGCTGCACAGTCGGCCTGAGCATGAGCGGTTCACTGAATCTGCGAAGGTAAGGATACAATAAGAAAGAGCCTTATTAATTCAGAGGGAAAGTCATAAGAGTGCTCAAAGCAACAAGAAGTATACAGATAACAAAATAGCATAAAACAAAATCACTGTAACTCACACCGCTGTGTTTATGAACCAGCAGATCGGTCGTCCAAATGGTTTATGCAATATGACTGTGTTTATGACAAAAATATAATGAATGCAATGAAATGAAATGGCAGCAGGTGATGAGGAGATTAGACTCAGACAGTATTTTAAGCAGGTGAGTTTAGTTGTATTGAAGACCCAGTTATACTACAAAATGCTAAACTTAGGCTGTTTAACTGATGAAGTTTCCATTAAATCACGTTATGAATGTCACTAATCTTCCCTTCTCTGTCTGTGAGCAGATAGCTGAGTTGGAGAGACGGTTGGCGAACTTGGAGACTGCTGTAGGTTCAGGCTCAGATAAGCAGGTACGTTCACTTGTCCTGTCACACACATTCTTACTGTGTTCAGTCTGCAGTCAGGCTGAGTGGCATGGCTCTGCAGCAGTATTTGTAGGGCATTACCTGAAATTCTTCCCCTTAGGGGGATGATTAAGCCAAATTTATAGGCTGCAAACTATAGGCCTAATTTTGTTTTGTCTGTGTACGACAGGGTCCTCTCAATGCTGGACTTCAGGGTGCAAGTCTAATGGTGAGTCCTCGCCCTGCTACAGTGGCTGGTTATAAAAACCTATAACCTATAACTATTCTGTTTGACTCTCATTGCGTTTTGAAAATGTGACATCTGTTTGTATTAGCTTCTACATTTACAACTGTTGGGCCTTTCTATTCCCTGCAGCCTTATTTTTTCCTCTCTCTTTCCCCTCTCTACTAGGAGACTATGGAGCTCCTGGAAGCTCGAGTGAGTGCTCTGGATGCTGCCACTTTGGACCAGGTTGAAGCCAGACTGCAGGTAACCAAGACTACAGAGTAATTTACACCAGTGGGCAGCTGGCCAATTCGTGAGAGGGGCTATCAGTGTTTAACCTTGTCTGCTGAAAGTAAGAAACTGCTGGAGGATTCTGGTAACAGAATCCACAACACTGATCGGGATTGACCGGAGGTGCCTCATCTGAGAAGCCGCGTTGTTCTCTGCAAAGCATCCAGTAATGGAGATCTAGATATCCGAATGGAGATCATATCATATTAGATCTTTCGCCCGGTAGCCAAATATCTTTGGTAAATTACAGTGTAGGTGGGCAAACGTATACTGAGGCCACGGTTTGAATCTACTGAATTAACCTTTTTATGAATGGGAATATGCATCTTGAATAAGTCAGTCATCTTCACTTGTATTGCAGAGTGTTTTGGGGAAGATGAATGAAATAGCAAAGCACAAGGCTGCAATTGAAGATGCTGAAGCACAAAACAAGGTGGGTTCACTTTCCAAATTGGTTCACTTTGTCTGTATTCTTGCCCCATAGAGAAGTAACCTGTGACCATTTCTGGGTCACCGAATGTCTTATGTTGTAACTAGACAGTAACATGCTTTCGTGTATATGTTTGTTAGCTGAAATATTCTTGTTTAGCTTACGAGGTTCCAAAATTTGTGTGCATATTCATTTAGTGTTGATCTAGATAAGAGAGCAGTCTGATTGCAGATCAGCAGTTCTATTCTGACAAACTTGAGGAAAACTAGTCTAGAACAGTGAATGAGTGTTTTGTTAAAGTTGTTTGGTGAATCATTGCTTTGTGAAGAATGTTGCTACTGTTGCTATTCCAGTCCCTTGCAGTTACTCAGTTTCCCTTTGAGGAAACATCATGTGCAAGTCTTTACTCTAAGCACACTGACATGATTGGTATGAAATCATCATATAAATGAACACCTCAAATTTATCACATTTTTCTGTGAGTAATTGCATTCTTATATGCGAAATTAAATAATTCTAAGCTAATGTATTGCGCACCTTTCTTTTTAAAGTACTACTATATGAACAAAAGTGGAATAACATTTGGTTTGCAAACACGAAACAAATAAGGAGCTTTTTAACAGCAGTGTTCCCTTTAACACAGTCACACAGCTGCAGTTCAAGATGGTGTTTGCCAATTTTTTCAGCTCAGTGTAAACTTGTTTATTACAAATATACATTATCAGAGTATATGCTTGTATCAGCAAATTCAGTTTTCATGCCTAATTAAAAGTCTGCTGAACATGGATTTAGAATGACCTGTGAATGCCCTCTGTATCCTTCACTTTGCTGATTTATTGAGAATGCAAATATTGATGCATTTTTAATTCAGTTATTGTAATGGTTCTAGCCTAAACTGCTTACAGGGAAAAATGGCAGCTGTAGACTTTTCCACATAGTCTCCTCCAACAAACTGTTTATTTGCCTAAATTGGTTGTTGGATGGCTATAGTTCTTAAGTGCAATTTGTTACCTAGTGAATTGATGAAGCATGACAATGTTCTCCAATGTTGTCTCTCCAGTTGGTTGACTTTAGCTATTCTTGTGTTCAGATTGCTGTATGATTTTGCAAATTACATTTTTGTTGTTTTAAAGTGCCCCATATAGTGTGGCATGTTTAATGGTTTTAGTCTGAACAGTATGCATATTCATTCAAGCAGATGTCGATAAGGGGTTGTAAAAATGTTTAATACTTAATTAATGTTCTAATGGCAAAGTACTGTGCAATTTAACTCATGCTGGTCGCTGTCGGGGTCTGGGTTTGTTTCTTATTCAGGTGTCGCAGCTGTATGATGTAGTGCAGAAATGGGATTCCATGGCAACCTCCCTGCCTCAGGTGGTCCAGAGACTGATTGCAGTTAAAGAGCTGCATGAGCAAGGTATGTGAGGGTGAAATTATGGATACAACTAGTAAGCCACCGTTGTGAATTTCATACTTGGCCAAAACTAAATTCAGGATGCATCGGGCAGAAAACCAAAAGAGCTGGAAAACAAACAGCTGTAATCATTTTAATGTGTTTATAGATGTCACTGATAATAGATGCTGCTGACATGCCACCGATTTTTATTGTTTTTGGCATACCACTGTTTACAAGTGGACTCAAACCTGTAGTGGAGAAGTCCTTGGGTGCTTAACCTCTCTTAATAAGCATCACAAATAAATCAAATTAATCAAATTTTATCCAGTTTCCCCACTGAGGATCCATGAAATAGTTCTATATTTCCCTCTCTTTCACCTGCTGCTTCAATTGTCTGGCTGTACTTGTGTGACCAACACTAAAGGAACACTTTTTAATCACTGTTTCTAATACCAATCGCCTATAAAACTGTTTAGATGTTCCTCCTTTTACCCAACAAATTACCAAACATGCAGTTTTTCCATAGTTTTCTGAACATTTGATGCATTCCTAGTTACACCTTTGTTTGGTATTACTGTATTTTCATGTTGTTCATGTGCATTTCCCTTCTTAGCCATGCAGTTTGGGCAACTGCTGACCCATCTGGATACCACACAGCAGATGATCAACAATGCGCTAAAGGACAATGGCACATTACTCACACAGGTGCTTATGTCTTTATATTTACCGACTAGTTACTTTTTCCCAGTTTACACTGTGACCCTTTTCTGTTCTGGTGTAATTCTCCCCCTGTTCCCTTGTACAGGTACAGCAAACAATGAAGGAGAACCTGGTCTCTGTGGAAGAGAACTTTGCTACCCTTGAACAGAGGATGAAGAAACTGTCTAAATAAATCTTTCCCCTCAGTGAGAGAGATTGAGGAATGTGCAAAAAGAGAATTTCCTTGTTTTAAATTGTGCTTTTTGTCCTCATACGCCTTTTCTTCCACAATGCTAAATGTTGGAAATAAAGTTGGCATCAAAGGTCTGGTTGAAGGTTGAGAGCAAATGCCCCTGTAACACTACAGCCACCAAACACTCTCTGCAGCTCTTCTTTTTCACAGAGATGGTCACGTTAAATTCCACTCCCTGCTCTTGAGTTTTAAGAGAACCAATTCCAGATTAATTATCCTGCAGATGATGGAAACTGTTTTAAAGTAGGTTTGAATGAAGTTGATCCTGTTTTCCTTGGTAATGTCTCAGAGTAGGAAGCGTCTACGTGTTTAAATGTTAGCCACTGCCTCTGGCCAACGTTTGTGGGAGATTTCCTTATCGCGTCATGAACCACGCTGTGTATATATACATGCCTGTGTACCTTAAACTGTTATCACACTCAGTTGCTTATACCTGTCATTACTGTATTATGAAATGGATCACCATATGTTAGTCAGCTTTTGACATGCATACTTATTAAACTCGTCTTTCTCCAAAATGTGAGAATAAATTTAACAATGCTTTGAAGAGTGATGTGATGTTCTTGCCACCTCACTACATACAACAACTCATGACACAGAAAAGTCCTGAATTTGGTAAACGTTTTAATTTGTTAAATAAAAAGTCAACTCCCATAAAAAAAATGCTACTGCTCACTTTTCAAAGTATTCTCTTTACAAATCAAATGTAAATATGGGAAAGGAAGGAGTTTTTCTGAGGAAGAAATACTTTACAAATTGATCATTTTTTTCCTAAAAAAGTGTACAAAATAAAATACTAAAACTGTACATATTTACATAAAATTCATTAGTAAAATTGCATAATCATCCTCATTATTACTTTAAACCATTATTTAAATATTCTTGTGCCTGCGTTGATGAAGTGGCAGTCAGGTTTGAGACATAATGGAGCGGCAGAGTTACAGCTCTGACTATACATGCAGAATCCACCACTGATCACAGTATTAGACTCTGACCCCGCAAATTAAACACACATACAGTACATACTCTCCTCCCACACACACATACACAATGATCCAGTGTGCAGGGAAGGAAATTCTACTCATGAGGTTGTTTTGTTTTTTTTGTGTGTGTGTGTAAGGTTCTAAAGGTTATCACACAATAAATGACAAACCAGTTAATATTTTCGTTTTGGTCAAAGTTTAGATGAAATCTTAATCTAAACCAGTACAAAGGCTAATGGGAAGGAAACTAGAGTGCAGTAACAACAACTGGCAGATAGAGGGTGTTACAGGTCCATATTAAAAATAGAGACTCAAACATGAACTTCAAGCATCCAATTTCTGTTGAAGACAGAGAATGCACATACACACACTGTCATTCATGTGTATGTCCGGAGATACTACTCCATCTCAAATGGCAGCTGGAGTGAATTCCTATGTAGTAGTGTTGTCTAGCCAGTTCCCTAACTAGTACTGTTCACGTCACTCTCACTACAAATGTGTAACTACAACTCAGATGTCACAAACAGTATGGTAACAGTAGAGAGGAGAGCAGGAGAAGGTGAGGTAACTGGGCGTTTGGAGACAGAGACTCTGTTCTGCGGGTCCTCACAGTGCAGCGCAGTCGACCGTGACGCGCCCTCGTGGTGTTGCCATAGTGACAGTGCTGGTGTTGGCGGGTAAAGTACAGCAGGATAAGGGCTTCTGGTAAAACGCCTATCTGACTACGCGCCGCCTTTTCCCTCTCGCAGCCCTCACTGGCCTCTGCAGTGCTATCTGTGTCACACAAAACAAACATGATTAGTAATGAATCAAAACACACCAGCTATTGTCAAGCAAAGCATCCCCTGCAGTCAAAATCAACCGCTGCATCCTGTTTACATGCATACCATTAAACGCCAATGCTTGTTTGATGTTATTGTTTAATGCAATGAGGCCTTTGTATTGTGTGGATATGTAAATGCGCATTACACCCATCAGCCATAACATTAAAAAGAGCTAATATTGTGTAGGTCCCCCACAGACCACAAAAACAGCTCAGAGCCATCAAGGCATGGACCTGCTGTGGTTTCTGCACCAAATCATGAGCGGCATGATTAGGTTCAGAAGTGACGCCTCTAAGGATTAGGCTGGTTTGTGCAGGACACCCCAGAGATGCTTGAGTGAACTGAAATGTGAAAGATTTGTAGACCAGGTTAAAACTTTGAACTCTCATGAAGCTCAAACTATTCCTAAAGAACTTCAGCGTAGGAGAGCACATTATCCTGCTGAAATACATGGTGATTCATCAGACTAAGCCATCGTCTTCCACTGCTCCAGGGTTCAGTTCTGATGGCCATATGCCCATCATAAGTGCTCTGAGTCGTAGGCGGGGCATTCTGACCGGTCTGTATCTACGCAGCCCCACAGAAAGCTGTCATTTCTGTCACTGCATAACATTACATTCATTTGGCAGACCAAATGAATCTGCCATCCCGCCGCTGGCATAGATTCGCCCTGCGATCAGAAAGGCTGGGTTCGATTCCCAAGACCTCTAGGCACCGCTGAGGTACCATGAGCAAGGTACCATCCCCACACACACTGCTCCCCGGGCGCCACGTTCCTGGCTGCCCCCTGCTTCACTTGGTGAATGTGTTAAATGCAAAGGCTGTTCACACTGGGTGCTGTGGTGTGTTCACGTATGACATAATGGTCACTTTCACTTTCAAAGTGATTTACAAGTTGAAGAACCACTCAATTTCAGGACAGTGTGAGAACCAACGAAAAGGTCTAAGTGCTAAAATGTATATACAGGTCATTGTGAAGACAGGCCAGGAGAGAAGATGCTCTCCGAATACAAAAACCTTCAGATGGTTTTAGATATGGTTGCTTTTTGAAGCTCATTCCACCAGCGGGGAACCACAAATGAGACCAGTCTGGACTGGGCTCGCCATGCGTGTAGGGATGGCAGAGCCAGAGGATGCTCATAACAAGCATTAAAGGCCTCAGGAATATGTGCTCCAGTAGCCAAGATCTCACCTTTGACAGGTGTAACAAGACACGTCGTCTGTCTGCGATTTTAATGTTGTGGCTGACTGGTATATGTGCCATTATATCAGCTTATTATGTGTTCAAAACATCTCTGGTGTTTTGCTGCAATAGTAATCTGGCATGTCTGCATCAGACTTGCCGTAGCTGCTGGCTCTTCTATGATGTTGTCAATATCTCCCGGAATCTCTGGTCCTCTCTGCAGCCTAACAAACAGATGGCAAAAATGTTACACAGAGGGAAAAAAAAAAAGAAAGACTTAATTTTCCTCATTTACTTTCATACTTACGTTTGCTTTCTCTTTCTCCCCCTTCTGGCACCTGTACGCATTTCTGCAGCCTGTACCAAAGAAAAAGAGGTGTTTTAGAGTGAATGTTAACTGATTAAACCAGCTTTTGGATATGCAGAGTCAGATTTGCATATTCATCCCAGAATGACCACATTAAGAAAACCCCATACCCATAATAAACAAACACTAAACATCCCTGGTGTCCAATTAAAGCCCTATAAAAGTGTGAAAATGGAAATCTGTACTGTGAACATCTGACAAGGAGTGTAAAAATTAACGTTCAATATGATTTTCAAAATTAGCATCAAAAGTTACATGTGACATTTCATGTTTGTGCACAAGTTATGCACTCCTCTTGTCCAACTTTACTTCAACATGATTCAACTACATTTTGACCACTGTCTATGGTCTCAAAAACCAAACACCCTCAGCAGAGACAGAGGGACGTAACAGTGATATACTTTTAAAAATTGTAATGCTGTTTCTAGTTTCATTCATGTTGTAAATATTTTTCAATACCATATTGAAATCCTGGCAATATTTTTGGACCAAAGGAAACTAATAAAAATGGATTAATATATGAGACCAACAGTAATTCAGCAGCATATTTAAAGGTGACTGTACATGAGTGAATGAGTGATTTTTTTTTTCCTACATAAATACTCACCCTGCTCTGCTCTGTGTCTGTGTTACCCAAAGTATCATCCACTGCACCACTGGTCACCCTCTCTCTGGGGCTCAGGTATCCCTGTGGCTGCCTTTCTTCCTCTTCATCATCGTTGTCTTGTCCTGCCCCGGCCCCTGAACCTATTCCGTTGCTATAAACGCACAGTTTGGCCGAACCATCGGTCTTGGCCTCCTCCATAAAAGTGAGATGGAGAGGGGCGTCTGCAGGACACGCGTCCGCACCTGTAGGTTTACTGGGCGGTGGGGTAGAGGGGTCCTCTATCAATTTGGGTGTCCCACGGGCTGGAGACTGAGCCGTCTCCATGCTGAGCCTGGACAGGTCAGGGTTGTGTATGGAGCAGGCTCGGCGTGGGCTTAGGGAGGGCGGGGCACTGGGCTGCTGCAGGAGGGGTGGGAGTTCAGGATACGAAAGTGGAGTGGAATCAGTTCCTCCCTCAGAGCTTCGCCCACTCACCTGCAGGAAGGAGGTGTAAATAGTGTCCATGAAAGAACTGTACGGGTCCAGCAGCCCATGTTCTGTTCCCCCTGCTGACTCCTCCCTCTGCTGATCATGTGTCTGAACATGTCCAGGGTTAAGCAGGGAGTCCTGGGCCATGTGAGAGGAAGGTAGGTCTTCCTGGGCTGGGGAAGTCTCATGCAGAGCCAACGGTTTCTCTCCCATCAGTGCTGGAGCCATAGACAGCTGGAAAACAGAAAACCAAATAATTTAAATAATTTAGTAAAGGTTAAAATGCTTGGGCCAAACACGCCCCCACACATATCTGATGCTGTTGATGTTGAAATTAAATGCATATGGCATTATGGCTATGTATTATGGACAAAAGAATACATAACATGGACAAAAACATCATAATGGTCTTTACTGGGTAAATAGTATTTGGGGGCACCATTAAAATAGTGATTTGTGACACTGTTCAAATCCAAGTATTCTTGTCACATGATGTCTGCAAATAATGCTTTGTCCTGATGTTTTAAAATTTTTGGTAGATGACCATCAAATTCGGTAAAAGGCTACTTTCACAGTCATCTCCAGTAGAGCCAAAAAAAGAGTAACATGTCAAACTTTAAAATTCAAATCGTAATTTACTTTGGAGAACAGCGTGTGGTGTTTATCCCATTTTCTGAAGCAAGTGCTTTCAGAAAGCCAAATATAGAGGTATACACCAACTGAGCAAGCTAAGACCCATCAAATGTGAAATATGAAGACTAGCATATCACTGACTCCAATTATTCCAGTGAGAACATATTCAGTCATTGTTCACATGGATTATGCGTTTCTCATTCTTTAAATGGGTTTACCTGTAGGCAAGTGAGTGGGTTGAGGCCAGCCTGGTTCTGTGGCAGTGACATGCCTAGAGAGGGAGCCTGGGGCAGCAGCAAAGGCCCTGCTCCTAGTAAACCATGCAGACTATTAATATTACCGAGAGCCGTCAGTTCCCCTGCACGTGGGAACAAAACAAAAAGCAAGTTAACACAATGAGATAAAAAAAAATAAAAAACAAGTAAACCAAATATATACATAAAAGCAAGCCAGTGCTATTCAAAATAAATACCTGTTAGCAGAAAACGACATGGCTATTAACTGAAAAGGAATAGCACCTTTTATCTTTTCAGGTATATCAGAATCAGAAATCTTTATTGATCCGAGAGGAAATTTCTTATTTCATCATAATTACATCACTCCCTAATTATCAAAACATCCAGGACAAAAAGCCCCAAATAGAAGTGCTTTGCCCCATATAAAGAATCCTGCAAAAAACAGCCAGAATTTTATACCCCGAAATACACCACAAAATACTTTATTTTCTTGTTCCAATAGCATCTATGAAGGGATCTTGTATATTAGGCAGCAAGTGAATAGTCCATTCTTTAAGCTGATGCATTGGAATCAGAAAAAAGGATCTGAGCGACACAGGCTTTTGCCCCGGTGTCGCCGATTTGTCGCTGATGCTAGTGACTGGCTCAGAGCATCTCCAAAACAGCAGGTTTTGTGTTGTTGAGAAGCAGTGGCCAGGATCTATAAAAAGTGGCCCAAAAAAGACAACCGGTAAACCAGTGACAGGATGAGGGCTGCCCAAGACTCACTGATTCGTGTGGGGGAGAAGAAAGTTAGCCCATCTCGTCCAATTCCACAGAAGCGCTACTGTAGCATAAAAAATTAATGCTGGCTATGACAGAAAGGTAACAGAGCACAGTGCATCACAGCTTGCTGTGTCTGGGACCGCATAAACACAAACCAACCAGGTCTGATGAATCAAGCATATCTTGGGATGGCCGGGTGCGTGTCGCATATCAGACTGCAAGAATAAAGACTTCAAAGTGTTGACCTGGCATCCAAATTCTCCAGCTATGGACCAAGTGTGGGGAATGCTGAACAAACTCTTATAATCCACAGTCCCTACTTAGAAATGTCTTGGACCGCAAGGATATGTTGCCAACGCCTTGGTGCCAGATACCACACCATAGCTTCAAAGGTCCTGTGGGGTCCATGCCTCAATAGGACAGAGCTGTTTTGATGGCATGAGGGGAACCAACACTGTATTAGGTGGGTGGATTCAATGTTACAGTGTATGTTACTTCCAGGGGGCTAACAACAAAACTGCTGCCCGGCGGCCGATGTTAATGAAAGCTCCACTTTCATGATGCACTAAACTGGTTCAACAAAAGTCAACATTACTAATGGACATTTAGTGTCAATTTTATCATTATGAGATCACTCTTAGTACCATGAGGCTGAACTATGAAGTTATGTTACTAATTAGCTAGACGTGCAGATTCCACGTTGCAAACGGTTTCCTTTTTTCTTTTGCATTTTGAACACAAAGTACAAACACTCACTGAGCAACTGCTTTGTCTAGCTATAGGCTTTGGTTTAAAATCATGATGTATTGCCTTTATTTTGTGTAGCTCTTCACATACCTACTTCCAACTTCCCTACTACCTAAATTGTAACTATAGTATGCAAACAATTTTGGCACGGTACAGGGCAAGCGTGCCTAGTGTGAGTACACCCTGAGTCTGTGGTTTCTGGACACTGTATAACATACTGTTGTCTATAAAACAGACCAAAAAAATATGTAGAGCTGAAAAGAACAGTGGACATAATTGAGAAGCCTGTTTTTTCTGTACCTCTGCAATATGAAGTACAGTACAAATTTACTCACCCAGGACCCCTGGAGGGAGGAGCGGAGGAAGAAATGGAGGTGTCTGAGTGCTGGTCTTCTCTTGCTCAGTTAGTGAATCACATACCTCCTGCCCAGTGACGGGCACCAGAGGGGTACAGGACACAGAGGTAGAGACCAGAGCTGGGCTGGAAAGAGTCCCCTACAGCACATACAAACAGATATATTTAAACATTTGCAGCACACATTTGTGGGAGTCATGTAGTGGCTCACTAACCATTTATGAGATACCTACAGCATGCAGACATGCAAGTGTGTATATTTGTACACCGGGCATGCAGTCAGCAGGCGGGCATGAAAGTGTACCTGAGTGTGTGGCGGGGGGGATGGTGTGTGGTTGGGGAGAGTTTCTGCCTGGGCGAGAGCTGCAGCCAGCAGTGTGGGGTTGAGGGACAGAAAGGCAGGAGGAGGAGGGGGAGGAGTGAGCTGGGCAGAGAGCAAAAGTGATTGGCCATCTGCAGGGGATGCCAGAGCCTGTAGAGCTTCTAAAAGCCCTGGTCCCATCAGCACAGAGTCCAGCAAAGGAGCAGGGTTCTTCTCCAGAGACATTCCCTCCCCGAATACCTGCTGTGGGGGAGGAAGCTCCAGATTGAGTCCTGGTAATGGCAGAATGGCAGCAGGGTTCTGACCAAGCAGCAAGGATGCCATTAGCAGAGCCTGTAGGCCAGGGTTCTTCTCAGCAATGTCGAGTCCTGGTGCTGGAGCCGGTGGAGCAGGAGCTGGTGGACTGAGAAGACTGATGAGGTTGAGGGGAAGCTCCCCCTGAGCTCCTAGAGTGGAAGGCAAAATGCTGAGTGGGGAAGCCTGGTTGAGGAGGTTGTTTGTTGGTGGTGGCGGTTGGGCGCTGTTTCCTGCAGAAGGAGGCTGACTGTTTGTCCACAGTCCCAAAGGCAAAGAGCCTAAGAAAGGAGGAAGAAGGGAAGGCAGGCCTGCAGTGGAGGAGAGAAGCTGGAGCAGCTGTTCTTGTGTCATGAAGGGGAAAGACTCAGCCAGCTGCAGGCCACTTGTGGGGTCAGCTGAAGTGTTGGCAAGGTCAGCTGAGGGAGCAGTGGTAGCAGAGGGTTGGGGGAGGCTGGAGTCCGGATCACAGCCAGTAAGAAGCCTATTCTCCACGTCCCGAGGCTCTTCTGATGTTACAGGACCTGTAAGAGGAGAAGATACAATGGCTCACTTTGCCCCAATGAGTCGGTCTTCAGTTATTAACCAGTTATTATTATTAATTTATTAGTCAGTAGCTAAAATTAATTTGGTTTCCACTACAGAATTAGTGCCTAGTTCCTTAGTCTCATAACTACAAAATGTATAGTGTACATTATGTTGGGTGTACACTATATATAATCCAGCCCTAATTCGGCCCCTTTGACAAACTGTCCTAGTTTTGTAGGCAATTGATGGCACGGATGATGGTGATGAATCAGGGGAAACAAAATCAGCTTTCTTGACCCAGTTCTAGGCCTTCTGATATTAAATAAATAAAAACATGGCATTGCCCCTGCAATCAGAAGGTCATGGGTTTGAATCCCAAGCTCTGAGATATACTTGAGCAAGTTACCGTCACCACACACTGCTCTTGTTCGCCCCTTGTTGGTGGCAGCCCCCTGCTTCACTTGGTGAATGGTTAAATCCAGAGAAAGAATTTCACATTGTTCACACTGTGTGCTGTTTTGTGTTCACACATGACTATAAGGGGCCACTTTACTTTCAGGCATGTTTGATATGTAGAACACGAAATGTAGTATTATAACCAAATAAAATAATAGTAAACACTCAAATGTATAGCACTACTTTAGCGTTTTGCATTTCTCAATATTTGGATTTGCCAAATCCTTTGACAATTGTCATTTGGAAGTACTTATTTATAGCAATACCTTCTGGCTGTAATGAACTAAGGAAAGATGTTAAGTAAATGCTAATCATTTTAGAAATCCGATAGGACTAAGTTGTGTAGTGTATGCCTGGCTTGAGGGCATAAGGAAGGTGTGCATGACGTCTAGCTAATATAATTTCAATGATCCACTTAATAATGGTCTTCAAGGCTTATTTGAAAACCAAGTTAGGTTTGTTGGAAGTAAACTCTCCTGAGCTGAAAACCTCCATTACAGAGTTGGGCAACTTGGGTTTAACAAGTGAACGCAGAAAATGCTCGCTGGTTCTACGTCTGCATTTTTTTTTTTTTTTAACTCACCAACGGTGAGTAGCTCAACATCACATAATACTTAAACACACTTACCCTCACTATCTGTAGGATGGCTGTGGTTGTGGCTCAACTGGTTTGTTTGGTAAATGTGATCCGAGGTCTCCCCTGGTTTGGATATACAGCTTTTCTCTGGGTTGGTGGACGCACGGAGGCAGCCGGCTGATGGTGGCTGGGTCAATGTGCCTAGAATCTGGCCGCTTGCCTGTGACTGACTTAAGTTCAGAACAGCACTGTCTGTTGTTTTGAGGTTTACTGCGGCTCCGTCTGTGCCACATTCCAGAGGAATAGGCTGATGTGTGGGTAGTTGAGGAAGATGATCCAAAGAGGGTTCCAGGCTTTGGAGTTGCTGCACGTGAATGAGTGCGCGTGGCCCAGACTGGCTGTCGTAGTTAGGTGTCTGGGGGTAAACAGGAGACGCCGAAGAGGGCAATGCGACAGTGTGTTTGCTTGGCACAGCAGATGTGGTGCTGTTGGACTGGATGGTGTTCTGTGCATTCTGCATGCTGAGGAGCTGAAGCAGGGCAGACAGAGGTTGGGAAGAAGCAGAGGGGGGGGAAAGAGGAAGGGAGTTAGCAAGAATCGTCTTCTTGCCCTCCTCCCAATCCAGCTGTTTCAAAATATTGTTGGGGGAGGCAGGAAGTGCACCAGAAAGCCGTGGGTTCTGGAGGTGGTTCTCTGACTGAGGGATGGGAGCAGGAGGGGAGCTACAGGAGGAGGAAGAGGGGGAAGGAATAAGCAGGGAAGAAGCAGGGGTGTCTCCTGCGGCCTGGTTCATCTGAGACTCTTTCAACATACTAAGCACCGTAGGCGAGCGCCGCTGACGCCGACGGTGTAACTTTTTCTCCGTCAGAATGGGAGGAGTCATGGGAAGGGAAGGGGAGTGGGGGAGCAAGAAGGCTGTCAATGACTGGCTTCGGGACGTGGGTACATGGAGGTTATTGTTTAAAGTGCTAATCAATACCTTTGACTGCTGGTCCTTGTCCAGAAGAGGGAGTGCAGCCGCTGCTTCCGTAGCACTGAACTGGTTCTGGCTTTTCTGTGTGGCCAGTTGGGCTTTGGCGGCTGCCGACAGGAGGCTGCTGGCTGGGAAGGAGCTGCTGATGTGCTGTTGCTGATTCTTCTGCTGACAGAGAATCTGACCCAGAGGGAGACTCAATAAACCTGACGCGGAAGTACTAGCCCCAGACCCATTCCTCCTGTCGCTGGGGCTGCTGTGAGTAGCCTGTGGGTTCTGCGGCGCGTGAAGGTGACTTTGGTTGCTGAGTGCGTTATGGTGCTGGATGGAGTTGATATTGGTGTTTGCACTGGTGGTGTTGCACTCTTTGTACTGCTGCAAAATGCCTTCCAGGCGGATGCGTGGGCTACCGGGGGTCAAAGAAACTTTGGGTGAAGAGGCAGAAGGCTGGGTGGAGGGCAGTGGAGACGGGGAGGGTTTAACTCCATGAGTGTGACTAAGACCAGGTCCTGGAGCTCCCTCAGAGAGAGAGGAGGTGGAGGAGTGACGTGAGCGCTGATGAGGAGAGAAAGAGTCCACAGCATGAGATGGTGATGAGACAGAAAGAGGTGAGGGAGATTTCACATTTGATCCCTGTAGATGTGGTTGCCCAGCCCTGCCAATAGCTGGTGAAGATGAGGAGGAGGGAGAAGAAAACGAGACTGGGAGTGAGGAGTCTAGCTGGTACGCATGCATGTGCGAGTCTAGTTTCATAGTGCTGGGAGACAGGGGCTTGAGAGGTGCCCTTTGGAGGATGGTTTGGGTAATGGCAGGATGAAAGTTCCACTGCTGTTTCCCATAAGCAGTTACACCTGTCCCTGTTGACTGGGCAGATGTTCTCTTCATGGGCGAGCTCTGATCTGAAGTGAGTACAGAGGTGGGCTGGGATACAGATCCATTCTGCAGGAGAGACAGAGGAGAGGGCAGAGGAAAGCTACTACTGCTGCTGGGTCTGGGCTGGTTCAGCCTTAGCTGGGTTGAGTAAGTGCAGTGGACAACATCTCCACGAGCCACTATGGACCCTCTCTGATCCCTTCCATCCACCGGGCACACAACACTCCCTACAAAAAACAAAAAAAACAAATTAAAAATAAACACACAACACACTTTAGTGTTATCAGGTTAATCTGTGATTTTCAGTTGGAGGCCTTGCTCTTTCACCAGTTAGTTAAATCACGTTGAAAGAACGGAAAATACTTAAACGTCCAGGGTTACTCCAGGTTCAGGTAAGGGAACCAGTCATAATTAGGAAGTCCCAAATATACTAACAATGACAATATTACACAAACCAATGCCAACCCCCCCCCCCAAACAAACAAACATGTAAACATTTTTTAAAAATAATTAAATAAATCTCAGGGAAACAAGCTTAATTTCATACATGTCAAACCATGATGCCTTTAGAGCTGCATGTTGAAACTTTTGCTACAGCTTCTAATCTCCTCCTCCTTTCTTACTGCGCCTTTCCTTTCCCCAAGAAATGCAAAAGTATCAAGGGAGCAGCATGAACAAACGCGCTATCAACATACTAAGCCAATAACAATGTCCACCCAAAAGCACCCCTCGAATACTCTTGGTAACCAATCATCTATGCTACACAGTTCCATCTCATTTATGACTCTGTGGCCTTTACTGTTTTACATTGCAAAATACATTAAATACTATATATAAACTGAAACACAGAATTGAAATATAAGTGGTTCCTCAGTCTTGGCCATCTTCTCTAGGTCTCTTAAAGGACATCCTGATAGATAGAACATGCTCATACATTCCCATATTATATATATATATATATATATTCAACTGTCAAATGTTTACTTTTTAAATTTGGTTATTTTTATTTTATTTTATTTTTATCTTCTATGTAGATGGAGGAACACGAGCCTAAGAATTTCATTACAGTAATGATGCTACATTGTTATCTGTATATGACAATAAGACTTGAAACTTGATCTATTCTCTGCTGAAAGGCGATTTGCTAGGTTTTTTAAGCATCTTCTTGTACCTGCCTGTGGTATACGGACAGCTGGCAACATGGTGGTAGGAGCAGTAGTACTACTATAACAGTGAAACACACCATAACAGCGTAGCTTTGCGAAATTGAAATTAACTACATGGCAGAAGGCAAGCAAAAGACACTCATTGGGGGGGAAAAACGTGTCTGATTTGCAGTACTCATAAAAGAAAGAAACTGAATATTACATTAATAAGAGTAAACTTGCAGTCAGCTTTGCAAATAATCAAGCAAGCATATACATTTGACATCATGTACATAAACTTAAATATAAATGTATCCACATTCATAAGATTTTGTGACCTGGGTTTCATCTCTTTCAGCAATGCTTTCAAATTCAAATTGAGTACCAACAGCGTCCGGTAATAATCTGACTGCTTTATAAAGAATGCGGGATCCTCAATCATTCAAAAGACAAAGTAATTCCTATGATAATTCCCTGAGAACATACATTCAGATATTTTTTTTAGTAATTGGTTTAAATTGAGGGACAGCCTTAGTCATAATCTGCTGGAGGGTCAACCTAAGTCTAAATAAGCTGTAGTGGATACATTAGTGTTAGGTAAAGGATATGCATGTAAAACAGTTTTACTCAACTTTGCAGGAAAGTAGATTTCGAAGAGCAAAGTTGGTATACTGTGTCAAGTCAGTCTAAGGCTACTGCGAGCATATTAGGATGGGCTATATAAAAATTGCTTTGGTAGAACCACATCATCACTTTATAAAGCCAATACTTAGTCTTCCCTCAAAAAACATACCATTTCAGCAAGCATAACCACAGTTATAAATAAATAAATGATGCTACAGAATGACCTAAAACCAGATGTAAAACAAACTATACATTAAAGCTTACATGACATTTCTTTAGCACAGCTTAAAAGTTGAGTATTGTGCATTTTCTGCCATTTAAGATGTTCAACTTGATGGCTCTCATGCTAGATCTAGATCTGTTTGCGGTTACTGATAAACATGTACCTGTGCCATGAACTGGCAGTGGAATTTGGGAGGCCTGCATGCTCCGGCATAAAGCAGCCATAGCGACCACTTTCCTACGATGGTTACAGAGTTTCGTCATGTCCTCTTCCACTTTCCCCGACTGATGACTCGGAGCTTGAACCACTGCAGCAGGATCGAAGTTGAACACCTACAAGGAAAAAAAGCTTCTTGAGCACTCTTTATTGACTTTGCCTGGTATTTCTGAAAGAGATACATCACTCCACTTAGCCCCCCGAAAAGGAGGTTTCTGTAGTCTTGCTGGAGACACAGAAATGTTTTACTTTTTGCATTTGTCACCAACATCTAGTTTGTAAACTGAAACCTGTGCAGCAAAAGAATTAAGACAATTTATAATCAAATATAGTGGATTTTGATAAAATGTAGTATTTCACCCATTCAGCCAAGTATATGAAGTCACTGAGCTTAAGTTTTTTTTTTTTTACACAAAGCAGAAGAAAGCAGATACCTACTGGAGCTCCAGTGCTTCTTTTATAAAATAACAATGACTTCTGGATTTAGAACAAGTTACCTGTGGAACTGAATGGAATGGGCTTGGCTAGTAGTGCATATTGTACACAAAGGAAGAAGACATGCCCTGTCCCTCTAGTTGTTTGACTTGCTAAAAGATGAGCTTGCATTTAAAATTACTCTGTCCATCTGCAGATGGCACAACCTGCAGTGGTAGAAGTAAAGTGGCATTCAGCAGACGCCCTTATCCAGAGCGAAGTGGTTCTAAAGAGGGACGTGTGGTATGGCTAGTGGAAAAGAAGCAGTAGAGCCACTATTACTACTATTTTAAAAATACTATTAAAGTAAACACAATTACTTTATACTCAGGGTTTCACACACTGCACTATATCCAATTACATAAGGCTTAGTTGGCTGAATCATGCAGCCGGTGTCTGTTAAGGTTAAGACAAATTAAGGCTTGCGGTTACCACTGGGCTAGGAGGAGAGAACATTAGTCTTCATTGCTTGTTTTGAGGATATACTCCTTTAGCAAATTTGAAACTAAAAAGGAATCTCACCTTATGGAGGACCAGTGGGCATTCCAGTCCACACTTACATGTGCTGTCTGTCAATAGATACATCCTCACCTCCTCCACAGAACAGAGGACTGTACCACTCGGGCTGTGGAAGAGGGGAGAAAAGGCACAGATGTTCAGCTGGAGAGCCTATGATAAGAGAATGTGTCAGTCTGACAGCTCAATGAATGCATTTGAATGTGTGACTGAAGTATGCTTTGGTGAACTAACACACATCTGTGTGTAATCACAGCTGTCTTGCAAAAGCACTGCTAGGCAGAGAGTGAAAACAGTTCCTACAGACTGGTGGAAATTTGTAGAACAAAGTCGCTCATATTTCAGAAAGCAGAAATAAAAACCTGTGTTCTTCCATAAGCATGTCTAGGATTCAGAAAACACATGTGTAAAAGCTTGAGCCAATGCATTTTAAAATGCATTGCACCCCCTGACCACTTCTGAAATATCTTACATGAGGATGAATAACTGTACAAACTTGTTTCTAGTGGGCACCCTGTTGTTATGCAAAACACACTGTAGCTGCTCTACTAAAAACTGTACTGCTATTTTCAGCAGTTCATGATTATTCCATGAATAATTTAATGGAAATTATGCAGCATACAATTCCGCACAAATCTGTTTGCCTATTCATATGATCTCTGAAGGATGTCACAAAACAACTTGCAAGAAGTGCAACGGAAGTGTAAAGTTACCTGACGTAAGCGACAGCCCCATTCTCCACTTTTCTCCGCCAGCCAACAGGGACCTGAGCGGTGAGCGATGAACCACCATCTTTTTCTCCTGCTGCATTCTCACTGCCCCCCGTCATTTTCGGCTACCACACATCCAGCTCCTGCAGAACCAAACCAGCAACTCAGAGGGGAGTAAGATACAACTAGTATCTAAATCTAGTAGCTACAAAGAGCCCTGCTGCAAAGACCACTTAAAAATAATTTCAGAAAGAGTGATAAAGTAAAAAAGTGAATTAAACTTTAATGTGGTCAGTATCTCTTTACTATGCACCGAACATACAGACTAAAGGTCCACACACACTGATGAATGCAGAGGTCTTAATAATTTAGAAACTCCCCCTAATGTGATAACCTCTGACATGTAACAGCTAGTGGGCTTAAACATTCAACAGATTTTAACATGTCACCATTTGGTTTATACAACAGACGCATATGAATGCTTCAGAGATAGGAACTGTTATTTTTCCCCCTCGTTCATAGCTCCTGAGGTAAGGAATGCAAATGCCATGAGAGCAACACACGCACCTATGTCTACATACAGGACCCCAAGCAAAATCAATCAATGCCAAACTGTCACACTGGAGCAAAACCACTTCAGAGTCCTGCATTCCCGTCTTAAATGGCTGGCTTTTCTTTTTTTTTTTTTTTAAACAGTCCATCATTCAGGGTAAAAATATGCTGGAACCTTCCATGAATACAATGTGGATTTCAGTTTACTGTACCTTTTCATTTTTATATAGCCTGGGCCAGCACAATCCATGAAATCCACCCCTGTGAGGACATCTCAAACAGTGTTACCAGAGCTCAACACAAGTGAACACAAATCCAAGCAACAGATAATCCTGTCTTCACTTTGGAATCTGCAATCTCTCTTCTACTGGCTTTGGAATGTCTTGGAATTGGCGACCTGTAACAAAGAGTGGGATTTTCATGACTTACTCTAGTTTCTCACATAATAGAAATACAGTGCTTAAATGACATTTGTTTTTTCACAATGTCCTACAGTGAAAACATACTCAGTTTGGTCCTGGAGAAAGATACCAGACCTGCAAGATGTCAGCTGTAAAAACTCTGCTTACACTAATGCAGCGATCCTCCGATTGCTTGTCAGAGACCTCCAAACTGTCCACATTACTTCTCCAATGCTACTTGGATTTATGTTAGAGATTTATCTCAAGGGCCCTTGAGGACCAACCTGAGAACCACTTTTTATCTAACACAGGGAAACGAGGGTGACAGTAACGATAGTTTGAAATGTGTCAGAGTAGTGTTTTATTGTAGTGCAAAGTTTCACTTACAAAAATGAAGACACTATGTGAATCATATGATGTGTGCTAATTACAAAGATGAGACCCTAAGGGAGAGAGACTGGTCAGTTGTGAAAGTCAGACTCGAAAACTTTCCTGACCCTAACTACATATTAAGACTGATTATTTTTTGGTAATTAAAGGGCAAACAAAGACACAAAACGTCTGAATGAGGAGGCCAGCACACAGTGTGTCATAACATGAGAGGAAAGTCAGGTCTACATACACCAAAAACAAGAGAACGAGAACTAAAAACACTTCACT
Organism: Nannopetersius ansorgii; assembly: GCA_037974605.1. NCBI lineage: Eukaryota > Metazoa > Chordata > Actinopteri > Characiformes > Alestidae > Nannopetersius > Nannopetersius ansorgii. The sequence goes on along the minus strand of JBBPDE010000107.1, from coordinate 18,525,383 downwards.
TTATCAGTTTCAGGACTTCCCTCAGCCTTGAAAGAGGTCGGGTTGGTGGCTAAAACACAGCTTTAACCTCAGGGAGACAAAAGGAGTATAAAGTGGGTGTGCTTTGTGAAATTTCTCGAAAGGAGGGAGCTGGAGGAGTAAGGAGCATTTTAAAACAGTGAGCTAACACTTAGCTAGCGCCTCCATAACAACAACTAGCCGAGTAGCTGGCTAGCGTGCTAGGCTAACATGTTAAAGAAGAAACGGTTCTGGCAAAATTAAGAGGCTAAAAGGGGTGGAAAGTGTGGTGTGGGAAAGAAATGGAACAAATATAAACATAAGAGGTAGACAAAGGGGCAGAAATAGCTTGGAGGTAGTGTTTTGCAGAGGTTTGTTGTGCACAGCTTGTTAGCCTGTGTTAGCTAGCAGGGCTGGCTAGCCTCGTACCTTGTCTATGTTTATGAAGTTTCCGAGCCTGGCTGTAGGGGCCAGGGGAGAGATAGAGGAGCCTTTTTCTCACAGACTCTCTTTGCGGGTGCTGCAGGTCTTCTCCGATCCCTGTCCTCCTCGCATAGCGAGTTTAGGCCACTTATCCCCCTCCTGTCTCCTCAGCACCCTCTGCCCGTCCTGCCTAAAAAAAACAAAGAGCAATAACGCTGGCTCCGTTTTACTGCGCCCCCGGAACGATCCTTAATTCCTGAGAGGATCTCTGCACCGCCAGACTCTCTAATCCAGAGCTGTAAACACAGCCATCAGCTTCCTCCTGCGGCGGCCCGGAGACAGATAGACGGCTCGGATCGCGATTCTGTGATGGTGCCGTTTCAGTTAATCCCGAGTTCAAGTTCCTCTCTCTTCCCCAGGATTCCGTGCCCCCCCCACAAAAAAAATCATGGAGTTTCCTCCCGGACCTGCGCACTGGAGCCCTCGGCCCAGGGAATTCCATACCCACAATGCACCCGGGCTAGGGCAGCGTGGACTGTGGAGTGGGTTCAGATTAATAAACCCATTCATTATAATGTCTGATCAATAAATAAAATGTTCGATTCAAATATGTTAACAGTGTTGACTCCTGGAGCTGTGTATGTCTGTATGTGTTTATGTGTGTATGCGTTTGTGTGTGTATGTATGGACTGGAGTAAGAATCTTCAATCCAATAAATCAAATGTTCGATTCAAGATGTTTTCAATTATTGTGTGACTAATGGAGTGTGGTGTGTTTCAGAATGTATGTGAATACGTACGTGCATGTGTGTATGCATGTCAGTGAACTGTGGAATGGACAAATCAGCCATACCGAAGAAACCAATGTGTGATCTGTTATATCAAATGTCCAAGATGTTCATAAGAGTGGTGTACGTGTGTACGTGGGTCCGTATATCGGTATATATATGTATGTATGTGTGTCTGTGGAATGTGGACTGTTCACTGACACACACAAACACAAATACATACTCACATACACACGCACATACTGACATCTGGACTGTGGATTGGCGTGGGTTCAGTTTAACAAACTGAATGTGTGTGTGTGTGTGTGTGTGTGTGTGTGTGTGTGTGTGTGTGTGTGTGTGTGTGTCTTCTCTATGACTTGTGGTGTTCTTTATGGCTTATGTATTGTTTGGTTAGGTGTTGGCTAGTTATTCTGTGACAGTTGTTGTATAGATGCTCTGACTGCAGTATCTTAGTTAAATAGTTGA
>JBBPDE010000107.1:18512995-18523608 GCA_037974605.1 Nannopetersius ansorgii | reverse complement strand
GTGAGAGAGTGTGTGAACAATCTCTCTCTCGCACACACGTGTGTGTGTGTGTGTGTGTGTGTGTGTGTGTGTGTGTGTGTGTGTGTGTGTGTGTGTGTGTGTGTATTAGAATGTTTTATCACTGTACCATTAACAACAGGACATTGCATACAGACACACAGACTTTAATATAGAGTTGGTCCCTCCTTCGCAGCTATAACAGCTTCCACTCTTCTTGGAAGGCTTTCCACAAGATTTGTTAGTTTCTGTATGAATTCTTTAGGACATTTAAGAAGTCATACACTGATGCTGAACCAGAAGGCCTGGCACGCCATCTCCGTTCCAGTTCCTTCCAGGGGTTGAGGTCAGGGCTCTGTGCGAACCTGGGCTTTCCAACACTGGAGTCGTGATTTATAACAAATAATAAAAACAATAAATTTACTTCAGAATAAATCGTGAAAATTAAAAAAATGAAACAGTAATATTTATGTTCATTCGTGGTCTAACCATAACTTTTAACCAAGCATGCTTTATTGTCGTACTGGGTGGATGCGGTACACTATGGGTTCATTTTCTCAAGGTGATAGCTGGTGTCCTGGTAGACACGGGCAAAGCACAGCATGCATTTAATCTGGGGCAGCTGGTGGTTAGGGAGTTGCCCTTATGAGCAGAAGATCGTGGGTTTGAATACCAGGATTGCTAGTGGCACCACTGAAGAACTCTTTAGCAAGATACCGTCCACTGCTACCTGGGCGCTGTGTTCCTGGCTGTCCTCGGATTCACTTGGTGAATGGGTTAAATGCAGAGAAAAAATTTTACACAGCTCATGCTGTGACAAATAAACAATGTACACAGTTTACACCTAAATGGTTCAGGAATATGTGCTGCAGTGGCCAATATCATACCCCTTTGATAGGTGGCATTGCAACAAGATAATCAGTGTTATTCAGTGATGTGTCAGGGGTGCAAGGTGTATGTGGTATAGGTATATGTTCATGGCATTGAGGGATGGGCATCCCGTGCACCCAAAGTAAAAAAAAAAAGACAAAACAAAAAAGAAAAACAAAAACAGAGTCACCCGGAGTGTCCAGACCGCGCGTGCACAACTTTGGGGAATAAAAGTCTGGAGCTGCCAATCGCGTGCGGCGCGCGGGGGTGAGAACCATTAGCGGCGCAGAGAGAGCGCGCGGACACACAGCAACAGCCGCCCCGTGCGTGACGTGGGAGGCGCGTCTGCTCGCGAGCTCCTGGAAACAGTTGCGTGAGCCTCCCATTCGCTAAAAGCCCGCGCGCGTCCCCACTCGCGCTGTTGCTAGGCAATACACGCGCCGCGCGTGTCGAGGCGCTTCTCCAAAAAAAAAAAAAAAAACTCTCAGGTTTGGAAGAGTTTCAGAATACTAACGAGATGATCCTCAGGTCGGGCCACAAGTAACAGCTCGTTCTCAAGAGGTGCCCAAGATCTGCAGCCCCCCAACGCCCCCCTCCCCCCCACCCCACTCCAACCTACCCAGCGCAACACCCCACCCCACGTGGCCCAGATACAGCAGACCAAGTGCCTTCACACACCTGTCCGGACGGCACAACATTTCTCAACCACGATCACACACTTTTTGTACGGTCTCAACTTTGCTGCTGTAATAATCACGAATCACGAATCAGCGGGACTAATAAAGAAAATGAATATAATGATAATCTTATCAGAATCAGAAAACTTTATTGATCCCGGAAGAAATTGCTTATGTTATGACTGCAGGACAAACAGAGACACAGAGACTAGAACAACACAAAGAATAAATCTGAGTACAAATATGTAGAATAAACCTCAATATGAAATACACTACGCTATATACACATATGATGGGCACAGATAAGTACAGGCCGGGTATAAATAATAAATAAGTACATGATGGGTATGAATAATATAGGTACGTATGGTATTATATACACACAACAGTCAAATAAAAAAACAACGAAGTTTAAATCAAACAATTAAGTCGCTATCCCATGGGATTAAAAGTGACCCCATTCCCTCTTCCTACCTTCGCGTGACTCTCTTTATCTTTATTATGGGAAAGATAATCAACATGTTGGAGAGGTGTGTCTGTTCAGGGATAAAACTCACCTTACAAGTTTTCAGAAGTGCATGTGTTGTTTGTCAATAGAATAAATAAAAAATAATCAAGGTTTATGTTTGTAACCAGGTAGAAGAGGATCTTTTAAGGTGAAAGGTGTGTGTGTGTGTGTGTGTGTGTGGGAGGTGGTGTCTTGAGTTAGTCCTCTGTTATTTTCAGGTGATTCTAATAGAGTCAGTGTAATTAAAAAAAAAAACATGAAAGATAACGCATTATTTCACTTACGAAAAAAGTGCTGTGGGCGAGAAAAAAGAGAAAAAAAGAGAAATACATTGCATTCATAACAACTACGGATATAATACTCTTGTTTTTTATGGGTGTATTGCGAACGCAAGCAAAATGGGTACATTTTTCTAACGTCCTTATAAGGTATTTTTGTCTGGTATTTTTTTCTTTTAATACGAGGCTGTTTAATAAAACATGTCTCGGGTTTCTGCTAGTCTTATCTCCGACTAGAAACCGGTTGCCAACGATTGCATCATTCCTTTCATGTGACTCCCTTACGCCCCAAATTCGTCCTGCCCGTCTTAGGACTGCATCACAGCCTTTTTCTGCCGCTCACACAAACTCTCCCCTCGCCACAGCCACAACCAGCAGCTCCTCCAGCGCCCGCCCTCGCCGGCTGCTCGTTGGATGTCTCTAAGCAAAAGTATTTTACCCCACTGCTCTGGTTGAGCCATCCGGGACGCGCTGGGTTCGGTTGAGTCCGAGGCTCCTCCTCCTCCTCCGGCTCGGGGGGGTTGGTTGACTCGCTGCGTATAAAAGTCCACGGGAGTTTCCGAAATCCACACTCGGTGACTTCAGCTGAACAATGGTTAACATGAGCTATCAGCACCCTCCACAAAAACACACACACACCCCGAGTCCGAGAGAGTCGAGAAAGAGACATAATAAAAGAAAAAGGGTAAGTAACGCTCTCCCTTTCATCTTTCTCTTTGATGCGCTACTTTGTGTCTTTTTTGTAGCGTGTTTGTTTGTTTTTTTTCTTTTCAAGGGGAGGGGTAACTTTCTTTCGCACGGCTTCATGTTTTCTGGCAGCTCTCCCACGGGGCTGTTTTTGGAGCACAGTTGCCCTTCTTGACTTTTAAATCTGACACTGCTTTCTTTTTTAGACACAGAAAAAGAAAAAGACACAGAGAAAGAAAAAGAAAAAAGAGCAACGACGTGACTTTTTTTCCTTTTTAGTTCTTTTTTGAGTTGTCAGTTAATTTTTTACTTGTCAGTTGTCAGTTCATCCAGCATTTGTTTCCAGAACTTTAATTTAACCATTTTAAATGTCTTCTTAATAAGTTTAAAGGGACTTGGCTTTGATAATTTGATGCCGTTTCAGCCTCTAAAAACAGCATAACGCAAGGAGGCGAAATTATGAATTAAATAAAAAAAAATGAATGTGAAAAGAGTTAACTCTGGACACAGTGTTAGGAGAACAGGGAGGCGTTGCTACTTTAGTTTCCATTTTTTCCCCTTTTCTCCTTTTGTTTCCTCCGTCCTGTACTTTGCTTCCATGACGTAATTGCTTGGCTCTCAGTTTATTTAACCATTGTCCTGATCAGGACAGAGTCAAGTTTACCTCAAGTTTATATCTATTTTTAATTTTAAAAAAAAAGGCTGTAACACGGAGAAACTAATGCTACTCTGGTTCCACTACTCATCTTTTTCAGTTTATTCAATGATCTCAATCCAGGGAGATTAAAACCCAGTCCTAGAGTTCACTGTAATTAACTGTAAGTAAAGTGAATTTTACGAAAAGCAATGAAATGATAAAAAACAAATCACAGCTATTTCACTTTTCTATTATAAATAGGATTTGTCACACCTTTTAGGACCAAAGCCAGTAAGAAAACAGGCTAGTATTTGAGACTTAGGGGATTCTACGACCCTGCTTTGCTATTTTCGTTTCTGTCTAAGTGACATTAAGTGTGGGAACGTTTGAGAAAATGTTGATTGTTGTGGGTGCCCACCAGTCCCCGGTCCGAAAGCCCTTAGACGGGACGAGATGTTTTGAAAGCGCCTGGTCAGTTCTCTCAGACTCCCACAGGAGGCGCCACAGAGCAGCTCCTTTTGTTTACATGAAAACCCAATGACCTCAATTCTGCTTTATTATTCTCAAACTAAACAATCAATAAATCTCAGTCATTCACTCACAGGACATTTCCAACATATTTAACTTGGTTACACAATATCTTTTCCTCCAACAGAGTCCTCTGTTTTATATATGTGATGTTAAAACAGATTAATCTTGAGCTTTTCTGGAAGAGAAACATGTATTGGACTTTAATCATGTTCGAAACCAATAAACTAAAGAATATTTAGTGATGATAAATCACAAACTCGTCATCTTTTCAGCACAATGTGTACAATAAATGCTTTTATTATTATTTTTTTTAATAGAATATCTGGGACAAAATATCGCCGACAACCCACAACCACACTTGATTAAGAAGAAACGCTTTTAAGGTGAGCATGTGTTGCTTTCGTTTATTGCTTTTTTGTTTTTAATTTGTTTTTAATATTAATTTGTCTTATTAAATGGATAGTTGCTATGGATGTAATTACTGCAGGGCATGTGCATTGGGGAAAAATCTGACAAATTTAATTAAGTTTATTTAAGTTTGTTTTAGCTTTTTTTCTTTTTTGCTTAAGTTTGATTTATATTAACCCACTAATGGCCAGCTGTGATTGTGCATGCAGCTCTATGTAGTGTTAGAATGGCCACAGTTGGAGCGCCGTGCTTTCTGCAGTAACTTCCTCTGGCCACTGAGTGTCCTTCTAGCACCAAATGCCTTAATCTGTCAATCTCGATCCCAGCATCGATGGGTCACTGCAATTTCGATATTCTTCCACTGATCTTTGACACTAGTCGAACTCAAAAACTCTTCTGTGAGCATATTTTTGGAGGAGCTACAGAGACCCCTTTTTTTCATGCCTATGACCAAGCGACTGCGCTTGGAGCTCATTCTCCCTGCCTTCTAAATTTATTTATTTTTTTAATCTGGGCCAGGTCTGCTGTGCTGGGTGTGGAAGCATATCGAATCGTGTCTGTGCGTTAGCGGCTGAGTGGTGAGGATGACTGCGGAGTGGCTGTACCCCCCTGGCGTGGGGCCGCTGTGTGGTGCAGAGTTGGAGGCGTGGTATGAGGACCTGCAGGATATACTGGGCTCCGACGCAGGTGGGGCCAAGCACTCACGTGCCCCGCCCTGCGCCGAGGTCAGTCACACCGAAGTTGCACCGTCTTGCCACCTTTCTTCTCTCCTGCCTCCAAATGTTACGCTCTTCCTCCTTTCTGTCCTCCGTAAATGCATTCGATGCTTTTGATGACCAGCTTTTTCTCAACTGTCAACCACTGTTCGCTTTAAGGGGTCATTTGAAGAGGAAACACCTGATCAGAGATAAGACTTTTGACGCACTTCACTGAGCCTCAGAATGCACTCTTGGAGGGAACAGTCCTGAGAATGGAATTGAATTAGTGGAATGAATTAGTGTGTTGTTGGTGATGATGACCTTTCCTCATGTAGTCTTGTCTGTTTCTGCTCTGTCCCGCATACAGAAGGAGCCGGAGTTCCTGGACGTTCTGGAGAGCTGCTCCCTCACCTGGCTGACGGAGGGGCAGGTGTGGGGGGAGGGGGTGCAGCGTGTGATGGAGGAGCAGCCGCCACAGCCGCTCCCCAGCCACCCCCCGGCCTCTTGCCTCAGTCCCCCGCCGCCGGAGGAGCGTCACGGGGCGGGAGAAGCTGGGAGCTCCGGAGGCGGCGGAGATCTGCTGCCACCGGAGTTCTTCGAGCTGCTGAGCGAGGGCGGAGTCGGGCTGGTGGAAACCGGGGCAGTAATGGTGACCGGCGGCTACCATCATAATCATCACCACCAGCACCCCCCAAACCCCCCACCCGCCTCTCCAGCTGCCAGCGAGGAGGACCTGCCCACCGTCCCAGACTCTTCATCCTGTTCCTCTTCATCCTCGGCCTCACAGTCCCCTTCCCTCAACTGTTCGCCCCCCTCCTCCCCGCCCACACTCTCTCCACCGGCATCGGCCTCCTCCACCTCCTCCCAGCGCCTGGGCAAGCGGAAGAGGGGAGGTGCCCTGGCCTCGCCTCCCTCGGGGAAGAAGAGCCGGAAGGAGCGGGAGCAAGAGAATGAGAGGAAGGTGCAGGAGCTTACCGACCAGAACGAGCGACTGAAGGCGGAGATCGAGCGGCTCGGGGAGGAGGTGCAGCGGACGCGCCGCGCGCTCATCGAGAGGCTCGTCAACACCAGAAAGTGAGGGAACAGAAAGAGAGAGAAAGAAGGAAAAAAAGTAGAAAGGAGCCCTGTGGTAACCATGAAATGCACATTAGAACAAAGAAAGGAAAAAAGACATGTGGGATTCAGGGGAGAGAGGGATTCATTAAGAGCCTCCCCTAAAAATGGAAGAGAGTGTGAGAGAGAGAAAGAAAGAAAGAAAGCTTGGTGAGGAAGTCAGAATTAGCCATAGGAAGATAAATGGACCCCAGATCGAAGAACAAGCCTCAATATCAGGCACCTTGTTTGTAATTTAATAAACCTTTTACTACGCAAGTATCTGACTGTAGGTTTATCATCTTTCCTTAAGCTTAGTAGCTGCAACACATTTCTTATTAAATCGTATGAGACCTGTAGAGGAATGTGTAATAAGACAGACAGCTTATAAGACTGTAATAAACTCCTGGGGTGGATGTATTTGGCAAATATTTGTTACAGTTATTTTGAGGTTTGGCAAAAACCTCCAAAAACTGAGCAATTAGTATTTGTCTGTTTACTGAACGTGTGAAATGGTTCCAAGTGAGGATTTCAGGTGCAATTCATTGTAATCCATTTACAGATGCAGTTCAACATGTTGTTTCATCAGTAATAACTAAAGGGCTTATCAACACCGTCTAAATATTAAAGCCACGCCTAGTTAAGAGATTAACAGCTCAGGAATGTGTTTTTGAGAGCAATTGTGTTTGCATTTTTTTCCCCTAATGCTCAGCTCAAGCCAAGGCCTCTAAGCGTGTATGTGGAAAAAGAAATATGATTGGGTGTAGAACTAATTTTGTTTTCACTAATTCTTTTTTTCTTAAATAGAATTAGCTGTTTACAATGTGCTTTTCACCCCAATCCACAGTTATTTTTCTATATTATCTACCTATGTATATCATCTATCATTATATATAATCATCACTCTTACTGTAGCAGTGTTGTCTTGTGTAATAACTGAAATATGCATGCATGCCAAAATTGATGTATTTACATAGATGAACAGCTGTGTTAGAATTTGATTTTGTATTTACTTATTGTATTGGACACATTTACTAATAAAAATTGAAATAAAAACACAAGTTTGGATATTTATTTTCCCAGTTATCCTTTATTTAATTTTTATATATTTATATAAGCCTGCACATTACAAAAATTAGACAGGCTACAAGTGCACATATTTTAATGAATTCTAAAAAAGGCTGAGACCAGTACATAATTTTAACAGAGTGATTCAATATTGGATATATAAAGTGTTGGAGTATGTCAAGTTAACCAGAAGGGACTGCTTTTCTACACGCACTGGGGTTTTTTTTGTTACAGTTACAGCTGCACAGCGTTTGTATTAAAATAGTCTCCACGGCTCTCTGCAAAGGCTGGTTACGGCTCCATTTTTTTCTTCACACTGATCCCACGTTTGCAAATATCCCTCCACCATGTACCTCCTCCAACACGCCCAAGGGATGGAATCTCGAATCCTGCTGATTATTTCATCACTTCTTCTTTCCCTTCTGAGGGGAGGGTTCAGGGTTTTTGCCTTCAGCCTCCGCGAGCTCCTTCTTCAGCTCGAGGAGTTTGGTGACCTCCGATGTGATCACGGATTTCTCTGCCTTCTGAGCCTTGAGAGCTCGCACTTTGTCACCCTGAAACAAACGCATAAACCCAGCAATTAAAATTAATTTGAGCTAAAAGACAAACACACACACACACACACACACACCTACAACATGGCTTATGCAGAACGCCTTCTGTTCTTGGTGTTAAAGAGATTTTATTTGAAATTGTGGGTGCATGTGGTCTGACCTGTTCTGCCACTGCAGCAGCCAGTTGTTTGGCTCTCTCTGGGTCGGCTGCGCTCACAGGCGCACTGGTAGTGGACTCAGAAACAACGGGAGGTTTGGGTGGTGCCGAAGTCGTCGTGCTGTTGGGGACCTTGACCAAGACAAGAGTGCGCAAACATTACACCACAGAAGACTTGGGGCTGCACTTTCTTCCAGAAATGCAAACAACACTCCAGCCAATCAACACTTCAGGCAAGAACTCGAATAGCGATGAGTGACTAATTAAAAAAAAAAAAAAAACAGTAAATAAAATATCATTTCACAAAAGAACAATCAGTAATCCTTAGAAAAAAAACACAAACATGCAGATGCAGACGTTTTAGTGAACATTAGTGCTCACAAGGGCTGTGAAATTGCCGTTCCTGCCTCTTATACCAATAAAAAGGCCAATCTGCACAGATGGCAGTTTGTATAAAATCTGCATTTTTGATTAACTTTTTGTCTTACTACATGCCCAGAGGCAAACTGAATTCTGAACTGAGGATAAAAAATTGTAAGGTAACATAGTGACTGGCAGTACTGGGCTTTGATCCCAGCGCTGCTGCGGTCTGAATACAGCAGTCGTCGCTGGATCAATTTCATGCTTGGCGTGTAAGTGGAGGTGGTAGAGCGGAGACACAAAAGCACGCAGCAGTTGCAGTCAGATGTACCTTTCCTGTAGGGGTCTCCTCCTCCGGCTGAAAAGAGGGTTCGAGTAAAGAGAAATAAGACAGGAGAAAGACTATATTAAAGCTGCTAGAAGGATCTGCTGGAGCAGCGCTGTTGCTGCCCCAGGACTGGCCCCGAATGTACTAACAGTAAGGTAAAAGTAAACGTGCGTACTGTAAACTTGTTGTTTGAAGCCTTTTCATGTTGCTGTGTTAAAAGAACAGAAAATAAATACATTAAATAAAAAAAATGATGCAGTGAGTCCATACTGGGGCTTGAAATATCACCCTGTCTCCCATTTCCAAAAAAAATAATGTTGCAACAGGTGTGTCTGGAGCTTGTTGTTCTACCACGTGATGATGTAATATCCAGACACCGCGTCCTGCTTCAGGACTTGTCACCATGTTATGACTATTCATCAAAACAGACCACTAATCATGTGCCTTTTTGTCAAACGACACTGAAAGATCTCATGATTTTAAAAGCGAGTAGTGGCAGGGTTTTTTTTCACACACACCTGCTGTCCTCTGAATCTCTTCCTCAGAGCCTCAATCTGTTCAGACTCCAGCTTCTGGAACAATGGACTGATCTGGAGGGGGGGGAAGTGTGAGTTTATCACTGGCAAACTAGTAGCGAATTATAACACAGTAGTTACACGTTTATTACATGATTGTTACCGTGCCGATTGGGTGGCCAGCTGAGAGGCTGCAGAAGAAGCCTCCGTCGGCACACAGCATGGCGCGGGCGCAGTGAGCTGGAGCTTGCAGCTGGTCACGGATGGTCTGGCCGACCGTGGGCATGTACGGCTCCAGCATGGCCGAAAGGAGACATGCCACATTCACTGACACTCCAGTCACTGTGCCTGCTCGCCGTCTACACAACACACACACACACACACACACACACACACACACACACACACACACACACACACACACAGGTCAAATGTTATGAACTGCTGGTCTGCTTCACTCTCAAAGGCGAAGACTTAAAAAGGGAAAATATCATGAAAATGTAGTTGTGGCTTTCTTAACTTTCACATTTTAATCGTTGGTAATTGTTGTTAAAACAATCACACATCATCTGATTTAAAGACTGATTTTCTAGTAATTCTTTTATTGAAATATGTCAGTAGAGTCTTAGTGACCCGTTCCTTTACTAAAGTGACCCAGACTGCAGCCACACTAGCGGGTCCCACAAGACGGCGAATCACGTTCACTTGCCTGTCGTCGTCTCCTCCTTTGATCTTCTTCCAGGGTTCGTTAACCTGGATATACTGGTTGCCATGGCGAGAGATGTTGAGGATGCACTTTAGGGCATCACGGATCCTGGCAACAACCAATAAGAAACGAGCAGACAGATATTTATGGTAAGCGATATGAAATATGCTTAAGCACAATCTGTTTCGATATTCCTAAACTCATTTCTGCCCTCCCAAAAATATCCTACATTTATTGTTAATATTTGACCATTAATTTTTCAAGGGACAGGTACTCAAAGAAAGTGTATCAAAAGAGTTAACAGCATTTTTCCAGCATTTTTTCCCCCAAAACATTTAGCATTATATTTAGAATGTTATATTTCAAGGATAAATATTGAAAATAGCTTCTAATAATTATTATAAATACTTTATTAACACTAAATGACTGAACCTCAGCAACACCAGTAAATAAATGTCCCATCTGTGGCCCATACACACACACACACACACACACACACACACACACACACACACACACACACACACACACACACACACACA
>JBBPDE010000107.1:18419278-18431561 GCA_037974605.1 Nannopetersius ansorgii | reverse complement strand
ACACACACACACACACACACACACACACACACACACACACACACACACACACACACACACACAAACACACACACAGGACTGACAGTAAAATCACCCTAATCTTCCTGCTGACCCTCTGGAGTTGCTAATGGACATTTGTCCTTTCAGGAGCATAAAAAAGGAGGATTCCAGGTGGAGAAAAGAAAGAGAAAGAGAGAGGGATAAGAGGTCACAGGCCTTTTGTTCAGGAGAGGAAAGGAGGTGGAGAAGGCATAAGAAAGCAACACCCTGCTGTGGATCAGGGATGAGAGAGGGAGGAGGTGGGAGGAGGGATAATACTGCTCTTCACTTTGTTGGGTTTACACAGAAATCCCTGTGGGCCCACATGAGCTAATAACCGCATACCATCACTGTACTAAATCTCAAACAGTATAGAAGAAAAAAGTAAATTAATGTATTTTAATTTAAACACATTAAATACTTGTATATCTCTATTGGTTCACACAGGGTTAAGAACAGCTACTGTTTTTAATGAGCCATTTTCTGAAAAAGAAAAACTATCCAGTTGTGAAGTTCTGATAAGTCAGCCAGAATGTATCCTCTTAAAAATAAAGGTGCCATAAAGGGTTCTTTGCAGAACTACTTTTAGTTCCATACAGGACATTCCGTGAGTGTTTTTTGAGAGGCCTAATTTAATAAATGAGATGTGCAAGTGTAAAGGCCCTCAAACTGGTACAGTTTCATGGGTTCTTAGAGGTTCTTTAAACCTCTAAATGGTGCTTCACTCTCACTAATCCCTTGTTTCTTTAGAAGGAGTTCTTCTGTAGCATTGCTCACAGAACCATCTGTGGTGCCTAAAGAGTTTCTAAGGATTGTGTTATTTTTTGAGTGTATTTTTGGGAGTCCAGAGGTTACTAAATGATGGTGGCTATTGAGTTGAGGAATCTGGGCACCAAATGGTCAAACACACACACACACACACACACACACACAGGAGAGCCCAGGGTGCGGTGTTCCATAGGGAGTTTGACTGACTATGTTTCTGACTGGTGTGTGTGTGTGTGTGTGTGTATGTCTGGCAGGGGTTCAGAGAGAGAGCACAGGGAGGAGCCTCCCCAAGAGCATATTAAGCAGCAGTTAATTATATGCCCACAGTTGTGACAAAGAAAAGAAAAAAGAAGCTTTCACTTGAATGGCAAGAAAAGAAAAGTCTTTATCCTCACCTCACTTTTTCGCATGTGAAAACCTCCGCTTGCCATTTCCATTTGTATCCCCAAGCTCAGCGCCATGCAGTCGGGCTTAAGTTAAGGTTGCAGTGTTGGAGGTAGTTAACCCTCTGTAGGTAGTTAACAGTCTCTTTACAGTTTGATTTCATTATTAAATTGCATGGATCTTCCTTACGGATTGATGGAGAGAATCTCACTAAGGAGCTCAGCTGTGATTATAAAATATGCATTGGTAGATTGGTCTTGCTGAATATGTGATGCTTTTCTTAAAGGAATGTGAGATTAGCAAGGGGCAAAACAAGTGATAACTTACTGTTAGGGTGAGCGATCAATGGATATATAAAGACAACAGCATTTGGAATAAATGGAAGAACAGAGGGAAAACTGACTCAGAGAAATATAAGCCACAGTGGAGCTTTCTCTAGTGCTACACAAAGACATAAAGCCACAGTGCACTCTCTGGGACTTACCCAGGGTTCTAAGGACCAGCAGTCACAAAAGTACACACGGTCCAGGAAAATCTTTCTCTTGAACTTATATCAAAAGGAGGGCTAATTGGAGAATATTGTGTCCCAGGGTGAAGTAGCAGAGAAATAACTAAAGCAGAAGGAACTTTGTACAAATCAAAACCTTTTCCTATTCCTGCAGTAAATCTGAGGGATGCCCAAGACCCAGAGTTTCGCTGCTGGCTCCATCTAGTGTTCCTTAAATAAAGGGTTCTCAAGCTTTTTTTCAATGTGAGATGTGAAAAAAATCCATTGCACTTCAACTCTTTAAACGTTAAACACATTAGGGAAGTGCAAATAGAAATAATTTGATTCATTTATTAGTTGTATTTAAGCCTAACACCATGTTTTTCTGAGTATATTTTCAAATCATTATACCATTTAAAAAAATTTTTAAATGTGGCACTATTTGGGTTTTTGTTTTTTCTGTACCTTCTTATCAAACCTCAGAAAAGTACTGTGATGCATAGAAATTGTGCTGTTTTTTGTATATTTTTGTATACAGCCCACCCACAATTCATATTCCGTTATTTTCCCACTGTCTAATTTGTAACAATGTGAAAAATCATTTTTATGTCTCTTTTTTTTCTGTGAAAAGTGTTCAATAGCGTCCTAGTAATCATCACACGCACATAAAAGATGCTCCACAATACATGCTTTGCTTCCATCACAGACTGTGTTTATTAATAAACAGGTAAAATATAGTACCTTTACTTTTGTATAAAAATGTAGAAAATGGTATGCAAAAAATATATCACTTGCTTTCCTGTAAATAGGTGTAATAACTGCTAGCATAAAAAATTGCATGACTACATTAATGATCTTTTGCCAGCAAAAAAGTTTGAACTGTGACAGATATCAGAACACACAGAGAAATGCAAAATCCACAAACTGTTTTCTTTTTAAATGTTCTTTTTTAAAAAAAAGAAAGAAATGTTAAAAAAATTACATTCTCTATCAGCACTATGAAGGCACTGCCACATGACTGTATTATGAAAGGGTGCACAAGCACTCTTCTCAGTGCCAATCATCTTTGGTATGCCATGGACAGCCATAAGGAAACACTGGGATTTGTTAGGGGGGTTAAAACCATACCCTGCCTTGTTGTAATACTTAAAAGTAAAGAGTTCTTCACACTGTTGTGAGGCATCACGTGACTAAAGTGTGCCAAAACAAAGGACGTGAAGACCTTTAGCTTGTCAACTGGATACCGCCTGAAATGTAATACCATACATCATACTGTTCAAAAACTATACCAAAACAGAATCTTGTCTGTTTATTCATAATTTTTCTTCAGCTCAGTGCTGTTGTCAGTGCAATGCTAAGAGGCTAGCTAGTATGATATGGTGTAGTTTTGAGCCTGGAAACACCAAGGAGATGCAACAAATGATTCATTTAGCTATCATTTTATCTCAGTACGGCGAAAATTACACACTGCAATGACAGAGAGCAACTACAGTCTATTCTGGAGCAATTATAAATGTAATTCTAATTGTTCTGTTTATTTTTAGCATTGAATGCTGAAATCATATCTGAAATCTGAAATCTGTCTTTTCAGTGAACCAAATATATTTTCATTTTAACAAATTGCCATAATTTTGTCAGAGCAAATCGGCTTAGTGCATCCAGGCCTTTAGAACGTGTAACAGTAGCTCAGTGCCATTTGACTAAAGCTACCTTTCTGAGAAGAAAAATAAGAAAACAAACATGAAAGTCCATTTAGGTCTAATGGGTCCCACTAGATTAAAACTTAGTTCTTCCATCTTGCACATTCATTTGTATAACCATGAGCAATACTAACAACTGATAAGGCTTTGAATACTGCACTGCACATAGGCATTATGACTGTTGGTCATTTAGAGATTCAGAGTTTTGTACCTTCTCTGTACCTTCTCTGCACACCTGCATGACTGCTTCTGCATCGTTCTCTTAATAATAACTCTAGTATTTGTAAGGAATCATTAGCCACAAAAGGCAAAGGCACTTAAGACCTGTTGTACCAGTCATTTGAGAAAGTGGGTTGTAGAGTACCTAAAACTAAAATGTGCTCTCTAACAGTCTCACTACTCCCCATACATTTCATAAAGCAGATGATAGGTTTCTTGTATCATTGTCTCAATATACAGTCCATTGCTGATTTAAAGGATAATATATTTACATTTAAACAAATGGTTTCATTATCAACAGTCCCATCATGGCAACTGGAATGCCTCTTTTGTTCTGATAATGAAACCCAATTTAATGTTTGGAAGATCGTTATTAAACAAACCAAACCATCAAACAAATAGAAATGGCAGAGAAACAGAATCACTGCATTCTAGGAGACCGGCCCAGTCTAGTGCGTCTCACTGCAAAAAGTGAGTGGAAGGTCCACAGGAACCTTTGGTTTCATTGAGGGTCATTCACTAGAGTCCAGTTCATTTGAAATCACCAGAATGATGGTCCATCTTATGACTCACAACAACATATGAAGTGACCCTTTAAGACAGTGTGTTCAGATATTTGTTCTCCCCAGCAAGGGACGTCAGCATAGAGGTCATATCCCCAATGGCCATGTTGGAGAGGCCAGAAGGTAGGGTGATGGAGTTTTGGGGAGTGGTAAGACGGGAAGAGGCCTGAGAAGAAGTCTGGTGCCCCAGAGCTGGGTTTACTGGGCTGTAGGATGAAGGCTCTGGGTCATCAATTATGGAAGCAAAGTCAATCTGAGCATTCTCCAAGTCCAGGTTTTCCAAGGTATTGGATATGGGTGCAGACTCGGGATAGGCCAGTGAGGCAGTCTTTGTAGAAGGGTCTATTCCTGCAAGGTGCTGTTGGGGTAGGCATGATCCATCCTGGGATTCCAAGGGCTTATCCACATTGTGATGCATGTGGATCTGGCCTGAGTAGTAGAAATTTTCGGTGTGTTGCTGCTGTTGCTGAACAGGTGGTAACCTTATTCCTCTCCTGGGACTAGCAGTAGAATGGCTAGGGCTCAAGTTAGGTGGGCTACCCAGGTATGCTCCACTTGCTTGTTGGGAAAGACTGTTCTGACGACTCAGTGGCTTTCTACTCTGTGGTGGATGTGGCACCATATCATGACTGTAGCAAGAACTCTGCATGCCACCCATCTGTTCCTTGACCGGCACTGAACTGGATACCTGACTGTGTGCTGGAGGACTTATGACATTCTGATTTGAGTAACCTTGGTAACTGTTATGATAGAGGTTTGGATTAGGCTGTTGATTTTGAGGGCTATGTTGCATCATGGCTGGTTGCCCTCTCATTTCAATGCTTTCTGACTTCCCAGAGAGACTGCTGTCTGCTGCTTGCTGCTCTTGGTGTTGTTCCCAAAGGAGTGCTTGCTGTGACTGCACATAGTTTCGGACCATCATCTCTTTAACCTGCAGCATTGGTGTCTGTGATCTCCGACCCTCAGTGAGCACAGAGCCAGCACAGCCAAGACTCAGACTTCCACCATTAGGGAATGATCCAGTCTGGCTTTGCTGCTGCCCATGGCCTGACTGGACCTTCATCTGACCATGGAATTCACAGCTGGGGTTTGAGGATTTGCCCATTAAACCCTGCTCTTGTGCTTGTGGTGAGTATCCTTGCTGGCATAACTCCATGGCATTAGCCTGGCGGTGCTGTAGGAGGGGCTTGGCATTCTGGCAGGCATTAGACCCTCCCATGGCTGGATGGAACTGTTCTGGTTTGATAGTGACTCTCTGATGGTTATGATCAGCACTGGGGTCATACAACCCTTGAGGATACTGCTGTGTCTGTATTCCTGTGTCTTGGAACTGCATTCCTACTTGTACACCCACCTGAGGATTCTGGAGCTGACTGTTCTGTCCCCAGGGTCCTGTTCCATCACTGGGTTGACCCAGGTTTGGGTAATGTGGCCCAGATGGGCTGAGCTGACAGTTGCTCATACTGTACTCTGCTTGCTGGAGGAGAGTGTTTGACATGTCATTCTGACTCATTGCTCCTCCAGCACCAATATCCCCACGCTGGCCCTGGTACTGGTAAGATGGATCCATGCATCCTATGCCTTCATGTCCAGGGGATAGCTGATTGCCTGGGTGAGGATGGTGCTGAGACTGCTGGTAGCCCATATAGGCCCGGTCCCCACCTTGTATCGTACTGCCCTGATCTCTGCGCTCTGTCGGGTTCCCTTGAGGTTCCATAGCCATTGCCTCCATCATTACATTCTCAGTAATGCTTGGTGGTCGTGGTGAGTACATGTGTCTTGTTAGGTTGACATCTGACCCACAATGCTGCAAGGCATTACGGCGTCCCATCATTGCCATGTTACTCAAACTGTTGAAGCGTTGCACCTTGGGAAGACTTTGAGAGTCACCACCAGAGCGCACTGGATCACTGGCACGCCGTGTGTTGTTGCCAGGAGCCTGGTGTGGGTAGATTATCCCTGTGCCATACTCTGTATTAGAACTGTGTCGTCTGGCACCCCCTTGATGAAGGAATGGTGGCAATGGTTGCCCCTGGTACTCATTCAAAAATCCACCACGCCTACCAGCAGTACCAGCCTGATCCATATTGGGCAGAGGTGTTGGTGGTGGGCCACCAGTTGCTGCTGCATATTTAGCTTTCAAACTGTATTGTTGTGCAGGAGTAAGACTAGGCAGACCAGGTAGCGCACTAGCACTCTGACACAACCCAGTTCTTCGGCTGCTCTCTGGTGATAATGGGTCCCCACCTACTTCATTTCCCATGACAGGCTGGCAGTGTCCACCTGTTCCCACCTGAGATACCTCACTGGAGCGTCGGCTTGATAGGTAAGGGGAAACCATGGAGGATCGTCGGCTCACAGTGTAGGCAGAGCTAAGGCTACTGGTGCCACTTCCACGGCGGTCATTAGGTGGACATGGCATACCCATTCCACCAACTCCACTCATCACTCCTCCACCCAGCTCAGGGTTAGAGAGTTCCATCACACGACGGTTAGAAAGCAAGGGGGAGGGGGCACACATGGTCATCATCTCACCTGAAGAGGAGAAGATAAATAAAAACTGGTGTGTAAATTACTGCCTTATATTACTTCATTATATCCTTGCTATGTATAAACATTTATGGAGGCATATTACTGAGATATATCTATAGAAAAAGTAAAATCATTCATAAAACCATTTCTATGTCCCCGATTTACTACATCCCCTCTACCTGAAAGTGTTGGTAGTTTATTCCCTGCCCCCCGGCCTGGTGGAGTCTGTCTGCGGATCTGCTTCAGTTTATCAATCTTTAAATTTTCCAGCCTCTTCAGGGCCTGTGCAGACATGCCCATGCCCCCAGAGCCCACTCCTCCATTAGGCTCTGTTGTACTGTTGCCCCCTCCGTCCTCTAGTGCTGTCAGGTCCTCCAGACTCCCTGCTGCATTCAGGTTCATCTCCACACCACTGTCGTTATTGTTGGCACTCCCTAGTGGCGAGCGCTCACTACTGCAGGATGACTGGCCACCAGGACTGGGCTGAGACTTCTAGTAGATGCATAACAGAGACAGACAAAGTCAGTCAAGAACAAGATAAAAACACTTTGACACAAATCTGAACAAGATTTGAACGGCAACAACATCCAATAATAATATTTAATGAATACTAAAGAGAAATATTAAAGAGGATAAAATATGTAAAAGGAAGAGAAAAGTATCTCATGGTATATATGTTAAAGGTATCTCACCATTGTATTTTCAGGAGCTAATAGTTTGCAATCTTCTCTGTTTTTTTCCTCTTTTTCTACCAGCAACTCTGAACCTTGTCCTGCAGGGGTTTGGGCAGAGCCAGGGGGTCGAGGACCTGTATCACCACGGTGCTTCTTAGTGATGTGAGCTTCAGGCCCATGGACTGTCTTCACATGCTTACGCAGAGAGCTTGGGTCTGTGTAACGTTTTGTACATCCAGGGATCTTGCACACATAGGGTTTCTAAGGATGAGAAGTACATATTAGTGTAAAATGCAAGCGGCTGTGCATATCCCAGATTGTGTGAGCATGTCTTTGTGTTTTATGTTTGGTTTGTACCTCATTGGAGTGTGTTCTGTTCTGGTGCTTAGCACGGTCAGAGGCGTTGGAGAAAGCTTTGTTACATCCTTCATGCTCACACACATATGGTTTCTCTCCGGTGTGTGAGCGCAGGTGTGTTTTCAGGTTCTCCAGACGAGAGTATGCCTTATTGCAACCCTCAAACTGAACACAAAGACAAAGTCAAGTGCCTTTAAGAGACTGCATGTGTATTCAAACTGAAGACGTTATTAGTTACACACACTCCCACGCTCACATATATGGATACTCACAGTGCACTTGTGAGGTTTTTCCCCGGTGTGTCTGCGCATGTGCACCACCAGCATGTACTGTGCTTTAAAAGGTCTCTGCTCCCGAGAGCAATCCTTCCAGTGGCACACAAACTCCTTCTTCTCACCATGAATATGTTCATTATTGATGTGCTGGAGGGAAAATTAGTAAAATATTTTAAATGAAAGAAGACAGAATGACTGAAAGAGTATGAAAAATGTGTAACCTGTGGCCAGAACAACCAACCACAAAATGAACAGACCCGATAATCTACAATGCAAATAAACACATGTATATTGTAATAATCAAAAGAATCTTGCAATTTATGACAAGTTTCTGTACCTAGTCACTTATTCATGATGGATAAATTCATGTGTGCAAAAAATGAACTGAATACATAATTATAATTAACTAGTTATATTAGTTGCTCATGCTTTTTGCCAGACCAATCTGGCAAAGTTCGATCTAAATGTTTTTTATTAGTACATAATTAACATAGTAATATGTGCTGTGTTTAATACAATATCTACACAAAACAATTGGCTAAAATAATATGTTTAATTTTTTGCAGTTGAAAAACAAACAGCAGTACCCCTACAGTCCAGTGGGCGGACACAAGCCACTTGTTAAAAACCACTGGCATAGCATATTCTACAAAGACTCCCCCATCAAGCTCCATTTTCTAGCCCTGTCATCTGTCTTACATGCACAAGCTGCTCCTGAGTGTCAAACTCTTTGCTGCAGCTTTCCCAGTGGCAGTTGGTCTCATAGATAGCCTCTGGCTCTGGTTTCTCTTCTTTGTCTAGATCATCTCGGCCTTCTAGGAGTCCAAGAAGAGGATCCTGTGAAAACATTAATGTTGTAATGGTATGAAATGAATTCATTATTCATTTTCCACATACATTAGTTGACCAGGGTCTAAAGCGTGTAAAGTACTAGGGGTGAAGTTTAAATTAGGAACAAACACAGTCAAAGTGAAAGTAAACGATGTAAATCAAATACCCAGTGGCCACCCTTGGTTTAGATCGATTACATTGATTGTACAAAGAAATTGGTTTAGATACTGTGTAACTAGTGTTAATTAGTGTGCCATGCTAATTAGGACCTGGAAGGCACATTGTACTAGGTAGATTTGTACTAGTTAGAACAGTTAGGATGTAATACCTGAGTTCCAGTGGAGGATGGACTTGCCACATCTCCCTCTGAATGCTCCTCTAAGCTCTTCACGGTTATGCCATCCATCACGCTACCTAAGATAGGTTCCGTCTTCAGCTAGACACACACCATAACGAGTCAGCTCACGGATCAACTCATGATACAGAAAAATTGTTAAAAAGCACGAGATGTTGTCTTACATGTCCGTGTTTTGGGGTGTGTAGGCGGGGATTGTGGGGAGGCAGACGAGTTGTATGCCCAATTGGACCAGAGGGGTGACCCAGTGGAGCTCCATACATGTTCCCCTGAGGCCTGGATGGGTAGTTCATTGAGGGTGAGTAGCCCATTGATGGACTGCAGGCAAGGAGAAAGCACATGTATTAATTAAATAATACTACTGTTGGATATTAATTAAGTACAACTAGTATTGAATTCACAAGAATGCAGTAAAAAGTAGCAAAATTTGTTTTGTTTATACAAAAATGTAGCTAGTAAGTTTTGAGCTGGTGAGGAGAACACAGACTTGGTTCCAGATGTCTGCTCGGTTCCCCAGCTGTTGCTTGGATTGTGAAATTTTAATTTAACGAAGGACTGGTTGAGACAAATTAGATTTCTGGTGGAAACCTACTAGTAATACTGTACTTCGACAAGAAATAAATAAAAATAGCAGTAAATGCACTGTAGATAAAATATTATTTACTGTGTAACGCTACTTGTGTATATTCCTTTTAGTTTAATTTAGTAAAATCATGTGAAAAGAAACACTCACTGCTCATCGAAACAATATTATTTTCACAGGTTCCCGAGACACACTTTAACAGGGTAATCTTACTGCATTTACCTCATGGAAGCCACTGATAGGTGTCCATATGAGCTGGCAGCGTTTTGCCCACATCGAGAGTTAACAAAGGCTACCAGAGAGTTGGGAGAGGTACGAATAACCGTCTGCAGGTCCACACTGGCATCAGAAAGGGGAGAGATGGACAGTGCACGCTTCTTACTCAACTTCAGTATGGAACGAGGAGTAGAGAAACGAGATCCTGGAGGACAGAGAGAAAAAACTGTTGCTAGATTTCCGACACTTGGCTCATCTTAAAATGAGCGATGTGTTTAACTGCTGTAATTGAACAGAAATAAGGTATGCAAGCGGTTACGGTTGGAAATCGTAGGTCATGTGCGTCATATAGAAGTAATCTCTCACCATCTCCTGAACCCATGTGTTCTGAGCAGGCTTGGTTGTGAGGGAAACCATGATGAGCTGACATCATGCTGCTTTGGCTACAGTAGGGGGTGCTGTTGCCTCCTAAGACATGCAGAGAAAACATGATGTAAGATTAAAGATCTCTCAGCTGAAGACTTCCCTTTGTAGTTCCATACATTTTCTTTATGATACTAAAGACTGAAGAATCAAAGAAAAAAAATATACAGCATATTGTTATACACAGAGGTAATTCAAAAAATATTAATACATCAGGAAGCATTAAATTAGTAGGAAAGTAAAAATAAAAGGAAGAAATAAAAGAAGAGCAAAGTGCAACAGATGTGTAGATACTGAAAAGACAGTGGAGGAGAATAGTGCAGTTTTTAGCATCTTTTTCAAGTTAGTGCAGATCTTATACAGATGGGCAGTTGGTTGGGCAGCATAGTGGATAAGCACCATTTCACAATGTTTAGGTTAAAATCTCTCTACCCTTGGCTTACCTGCTCTTGTAGGTCAAAGCGACCCACCAGGATTTTATACAATCAAGATATCAGAGATGTGTTTAGAGCCTAAACCATTGAGTGACTTGCACAAGAAAGGTTTATTCTGCTTCTTCTAGCATTGCTCTTTCTCCAAGTCTATTAGTCTGGAATGCACAGCAACATGATGTTAAGGTAGTGGCACTTACCTTCAGGTGGTGGCATGCTGCGGTGTCCCAACATGCCAAGAGGTGGGGGTCCTTGATGGGACCGCATGTAGGGATCCATGCAGGGCCCGGGGGTGAGGGGTGAGTTGTACATTGCTCTGCTCTGTGGAGGCTGAGGCTGGCCACAAGGGGGCGCCACACAGACGGGCGACACCTCACTGTACAACGATCTTACTGACGGCGCCAGACTGCAAACATACAAAGGTCAAAACTAAGCTTTTTGAACACAGTAATGTGTGGCAGTGTGTACAAGCACCGTGGTCTTAACCTTAGTAGCATCAGCATTACATACAAAAACTCCTGTGAGTACAGCTTAGACAGTGGTGGGTGGGAGGAATTGTGTGTGTGTGTGTGTGTGTGTGTGTGTGTGTGTGTGTGTGTGTGTGTGTGTTTGTGTGTGTGTGTGTATGTGTGTATGTGTGTGTGATCTTGCTGATGAAACTGACATAACTAGCTGACAGTCGTGACAGTATTTGTTTTTTATGTGTATTAGGTGTTTTTTTATGTTAGAAGTATAGTTTTTTATAGAATCTAGGTAGCGTTTATAGTTATTTATTGAAAACAGCGTCCAGAATAAACATGATTGAAAAAAGTATAGCGTTCATATTGTCCATTTTTTATTTTTTTCAATTAAAGGCTCTGGTAGAATGTCTCTTAGGTCCTAATATAACAAGGTAACTGATCCTCATTAATGAGCTTTTATTAATGCGTTTACATTCGGTATCTGCAAGTCTGAGTGCGCCTTTGCATTTCGTCTCCACTGAGGAACAAGGGAAAAAATGCAAAGGATGTTAATTCATTTCACCAATTCAAACAGTTGATTCATCTTCTGATGCTGAATTTACATAACAATGGCTCCAGTTAAAATATCATTTAAGGTTCATTTAAAGTTAAAGCAAACAAATCATTTGCAGTGGAAAAGCACAGTTGAAGGCCCTCAGACAGCAAACGTGACTCATATAGAAGCGTTTGTGTCCGGGTGCCACCAAGTCTGGCTGTTTCAGCTGTCACTCGGTGCTGTCACTTGCCAATCACCAGGTTCGAGCCTCTGTCTCCATTAGAGCTTCTCCTGTCATTAACCTAGCCTCTTAGACTTGTATCTACCTGAGTATTACACTTTGAAATTAAAGGCTTCTCTCTCTTGATCTCTTCCTCACTGTCTCTCTCTCTCTCTCTCTCTCTCTCTCTCTCTCTCTCTCTCTCTCTCTCTCTCTCTCTCTCTCTCTCT
>JBBPDE010000107.1:18354842-18368713 GCA_037974605.1 Nannopetersius ansorgii | reverse complement strand
CTAAGAACATCCATACCATCCCCTGACCATTTTAGTCTGAATCTCATCTCTTTGATTAAACCGTGACGAAGAGGGTTAGAAACAATATCCATGATGTGTAACAGTCAAGAAACTGCCCAGCACAGTAATGAACAACACCTTGCTGCTTACCCAAAGGACCTCAAGTCTACTGTCCCTTCACATGGAATGCTTACAAAGAAAAAATAAAGAAAGCATGAAAAGAATATGATAGTACTGGCAATATTACTGTGTGTTACAACATCAGTATCACACTGGACTGTGGGATATACACTTAATTCAATACTATTTCAGTGCAGTGTGTTTAGTGAGGTCAGGCACGTAGCTTTAGCATGTTTGAGAAATGTGACACACATGAAAATGCACACACCAGTACAAATGTGAACTTTGATACTGTTCAAAACATAAATAGGTGTGAACAATATTTTTCTTAGATTCAGCTGGTGATTAGTGGTGATTAGGGAGTTGCCCTGTGATCAGAGGGTAATTGGTTTGAATCCAAGAGCTGCCAGTGACACCAATGATGTACCCTTGAGTAAAATACAGTCCCCACACACTGCTACACGCTGGGCGCTGCATCAGTGGCTGTCTGCTGCTTCTCTTGTTGAATGGGTTAAATGCAGAGAAAGAATTGCACATTACTCACACTGTGCGCTATGCTGTGGTGTGTTCACACATGACTACAACGGGACACTTTTACTTCACTTTACTTTTTACATTCCTTATGTCCTGCATCCTTGATTCATCTTCTTTCCACCAGAGGGCAGCACCACACAGGATCAGAAACAAGATCATACTATCTCAGTGCAACAGTCAGGAACTAAATCACACTATTTCAGTTGATGACTTTTTTGGTTCAGTTTTGTATATTAAAAAATTAATCAAATTTGTATGTACACAACAAATTCAGTATTGCTACTGTAGGTCCCTCAGGACCCTGCTTGGAACTGTGGTGCCCTGCACTTCAAAGTATGGTCACCAAAAGAAACCAAAAGAAAGATCACACCAATATTCAAATGTCAGATTTAACCTTTGCATGGGCTGTCACTGCCCCCTCTGACCAGGTAATGCTAACAGGTCTGCTCTGCTCTTCGCTCAGTGAAACTATCATCCACATCAGCTTAACCACCTCCCAAGGCAGCCTGGTAATTTCCATCCACTTGAACCTTAAAGAATTAGGTCTCCTTAGGAAATTATGTGAGTGGTTGGAAGCCTTGAGCCAGAGGGGGTTTAGGGAGAACAACATCGCCTTTGACATTAATTCCCTGAGCTGTGCTGATGCAAGCTCATGCTGGATCACTCACTAGATAAATATACTAGTCCCTGTCCTCATTGTAAGAACTGCATGCTAGACCCCCTAACTGTACTGATGATTCTTCATGTGATAGGCTATTTAAATAGAAACAATGAAGCAGCACCTGTTTGACTTGCTTAACCTTAACCTATATTTTTTACATCGTTTGACAGGCAAATATACCAGTTTTGCTAATTTCAGAATGCAAATAATTTCTTCCCTGCATTTGTTTTGCTGGATTGTTTTTCTGTTCCCATCTCATTTTCGCTGTCTGTCCCCTTTCTGAGATCCAGGTGTTAATTCAGCCATTTTAGTGCTTCCAATGGGCACCACCTTTAGGCCATTTCCAAAAATGCACACAGCACATTTTCAGTTAGGTACAACAGTTAGGTTCTCTCCCCTTTTCCTTATCTTGACATTCTCCCAGACTCCCAGTTCTTCACCTTTTTTTCTCTTGCCGCTCTTGAGCTGATCCTAGTGAGAGGCATTTTGCTGGGTCACTGTCCACACTCAGTGGCTCAGCAATATAATGAGAGATTCTTTTGGGTGAAGGCTCATTAGTAATATCCTGAAGCATCTTGTATTAAGGGCATTGCTCCTAAACTTCCTTTAGATGACTAGTTAAAGATGAGGATGGGTGCTCATTTCTCATGTCAAATCTTGAAATGTCCAGTGTAAAAATGTGGCTTAGAACCAAGTATGTAACTTGAGTGCATGTGTAGCTTTTGAATATATAATTGAAAGGGAGGAAACTAACAAGAAATCCAGACCAAAGTCTCCTGAATGCCTGTAACAATGCAGCTTGTCATAGAGAAAGTAACCCATGCTTTCATGTTTTCTGTCTCTCATCTTTCTGTTGGCAGGAGACTTCAATGTGCCAAAATAAGAAGGCTGAAATTCTCAGGTCAGCGTACATTCTATTTACCTAAGGGATGCCCTCACATACCAAGGACTGCTCTGTATCAACAGGACAAAAGGAACTAGTACATTCTTCTGAACAAACCAACTTCCAATTCACCGTCAACTAATCTTGTAAACAAGGTAGTAAAATACTATTTCTTTAGAGAGGTCTTATTGTTAACCTACTTCATTACAAATCAAGTCTTCACTCCTGTGATGCCCTTGAGCAAGCTCTAGGGAAGAAATACAAGCAAAAAGTCCACAGTTTAAACTTACTGCAAGGCATCGAACATGGTATTCTCACAGTTTTGGAATTTCAAAAAATATATAATTTGAATAATCTACTAAACTTACTATTTTCTTTTAATATAGTCAAGGGTGTTCACTTATAAGAAAGATTTTTTGTAGAAAGTACAAATTTTATGTCACTTAATGGAGCACGTAAATCTGCCATTGGCCACTCAAAGGTTCCGAATTGAATACATCTTTCCCGCCTTTACTTTGAATTCAGCATGCCTTACCATGTTTTCAGCATGAAAATCATAATTGATAACTAACCCATTTTTCAAGCGTTTTCTCTCTTCATCCAATTCAGGTTATCAAGATCTAAAAACCACGCCTGACTGTCTGAAGTCTCACATGTAAACTACAGGTAAAGACATTTGTCTGTGAGTAGTTTTGGACATAAAAGCAGTGACCAGTGCAACCAAGGGTTCATGTCAAGTAGAATTCCAAGTGAGAATATCGTTCAGGCAAACAGAGCCATGAATCTGCAATCAGCCATCGTTTTTGGGCATCGTTTTTTTTGTTGAAAAAAACAGTCACTTATCTTCATATACCTAAGTTTCTACCAGAATTTCTACCAGTGTTTCTTTGTAAAAGGTATGTAGGTTTTGAGCTTTCTTGACACTCCAAAGTCAAGAAATGAGAACCCCATAACTGGACTTGCTATGTCTAGTATACATTCAAACTTTGCAGTCCATGTCAACAAAATCTTCAAACCAAAGAAGTTTGAGTATCACGCCAACTGTGCAGTGAATGGTGTACCAAATAATTACTCTCTAGAAAAGTTGTAAATATAATGATATACCACTTTTCGGGGTCCTTAAACTTTGTGACTGAGTACCCTAGAAAGTACCAGAATTGTTGGACAAAATATGAAAGAATATGAAAGAAATTTCCATGCAATAGAATGTCCCTGTAGTGGAACACTTAAGTATGTTTATATTTAGTTTAACTGATTTTTTCCTAAATGTTTCTTCTATGGTCATTCGCATTAATATATGTCCATATTTGTAGTCTAGGAATAAATCTTTTGGCGCCACCTGTTGACTCTGCCATGTACTTGTGATCTGAAAGAGGCACAATTTCTAGATGTACAGAACAATTTTGTACATATATGCTCTTTGATTTGCTGTTCCATTATACTGTTCTGTGTCTCCAGAATGAAACGTTGTCGTTGTCCTGAAAGAAACAGACAGGGGTCAGATAGTTGTTGAAGATACCCACATGGAAGACCCTTTGAGGAGGTCCGGAGGTAAATACATTATTATAGTCATAAATAGATCTAATATGCACATGAACTGAAGTCTGTTACTACTGTCAGGTAACCAGCTAAGTGACTCAAAAGTAACCTATATTTACGTTGTCATGGTCACTTAAAATTAGCCTTATCTCAGGGGCGTTTTTGTCTTTGTAGGGATCGCTTTATCTTGCCCTTTTGTGGGTTAAATTAGGTTTTTTAGAACAGAAATTCCAGTGCATTCTGCAGGCCTGTTGTCCTCTATGACAAGGGCATCCAATCTTATCTGTAAAAGGCCAATGAGCCTGCGGGTTTTCATTCCAAACAAGCAGGAGCACACCTGATCCTAAGTCATGGCTTGCCCTGTTGTATTGCTCTCACATTCACAAAGAAATCTGCACAAAATGTATGTTGTGTTTAATCCTGGAGACAAAAATTGCTTGTGATCTTGTGCAAGATACACCACCGAGATTCTGTCTGTATAAAAATATCTGTATTGAGGGTGCTTCCTCAGACCCCAGGGCAGGACAACTGCAGGTTACCCAGCCAAAAACAAACCTAAACTTTAAGTTTGTTGTGGGTGATTGTTAAGAATTCAAGTCACAGTATCAAGCATGAGGACACAGTACTGTCCTCATGCATGATCCAACACAAAATGACTATGGGGCAGTTATATAAAGCCCTGTACCTAGCATAAACACCCAAGTATACTCTTTTGAAGCTTGTTGTCAGAGGTTTGGAAGACCTTCCTTGTATCTTCCACTCCTTTACACTAGCTGTCCAAATTACTTTAGCCAAATTTTCAGTCTACATGTTTGGAAATGCTGTGCGCAAGGCCTTGTATCAGAAATGATTGTGAGCACAGCACAGAAATGACATGAAAACTTACTTCTCAGTCAACTTTTAGTTGATGGTGCATGATTGCTTGCACTGCTTGAAACTGGGATCTTATATTTCACTTCAGGTGTATGCCACATGCTGAGTCCCTCATGTTAGATACATTTATAGATGGTTTACCCTATCTTTAGGAGTTGACACTAGTGGACATAGGTCTTAAAACGCAGGGGCAAATGCCTCAATAGAGCACCCCCCATAGTTGTAAATCAAGAGGGTTGCTTAACGGTGGTGTCAGTTTACAAAGTTTGCAAAGTACTCTTGATCTTACTTACACTTAAGATAGTACGGAATAGATTGGATACTTCTTCCGGGCAATGGTTGAAGTCACATTTGTTGGTTAAAACAGTTATACTGTATGTTTATCGTACACTAACATAGTCCCTCACAATGGCATACACTTACAGCATGACATCAAGAGTTGTACATTCTGGTTTTGAGTTAATTGTACCACATACTATAAATCTTATACCTGTGGACCCCTAGTGGCCAAACATAGCACTTACAACTGCTGTTTTTTCATACTGCCCCCAAGTGGAGACTTAGAACTAGAGGGTTGGTAGGCTTTAGGAGTGCTAAAACTCCTAAAAGCTTTACTTGCTCTTGCAGAGCGGAGATCATTGGCAGATAGCAAACTTTATTATAGCATTTTTTATATATATCTACAGATCCCAGAGCAGGACAACTGCATGTTACCTAGTCAGAAACAAACCTAAACTTTGGGTTTGCTGTGGGTGATTGTTAAGAATTACTACAAAGGTAATTCCCATTCAAGTCTCCCACATATTTGCTGTTCTTCAGAATGTTTTGTCTCATTTGCACTGGTTCGTTTCACTTATTCTGGAACACTATAAAGAGGACTCCCAGAATGCTGCTTGCTGGGAATGTTACGCCGTTGTTTTGGGACCTTAAAGTTTGACAATACTGTCCTCATGCATGATAAAACACAAAATGACTATGGGGCCATTATATAAAGCCCTGTACTGGGCATAAACAGTGCACCTAAGAATACTCTTTTGAAGCTTTTTTTTAAGTTTATTCTCCTCTAAATCTGTTGGTCCATCTAATTTTTATGGAAGGCAAGAGTAATTCATTAAGTTTCAAAACAAAACAACAAATGCAACATTGGACTCTTGGGCCAAGTCTCCCATGAGCATGATTTTATTTTAATAGCTTTGTCCCAAAATCATCCCAAAGGCGCAAAGTTATTTGATGGGGAGATAAAATGTTCCTTTTTAGTACATGCCTATTCACAAAATCATATTGCAAGTTCCAGGGACAAATTATGAAAAGTAGAAATAATTGTAATGCTAAAGATGAATTATTTTTTGACATATTCATGTTCTTCTTTGTCTTCATAATTTTCTTCTTTAGCAGTATTACTTTAGCAGTTTGATCTCTGTTATAGCATGCAAATTTTATACCTGGACTGCGATAATGTCTAGATTTTCACTTCATAGAGAAAAGCAAATGAATCCAAGGAATGCAGTAAGAAAATTCATACAAACCCAATTCCAATGAAGTTGGGACGTTGTGTAAAACGTAAATAAAAACAGAATACAATGATTTGCAAATCCTTTTTAACCTATATTCAACTGAATACACTACAAAGACAAGATATCTAATGTTCAAACTTATAAACTTTTTTTGCAAATCTTCATTCATTTTGAATTTGATGCCTGTAACACATTTCAAAAAAGCTGGGACAGGGGCATGTTCACCACTGTGTTACATCACCTTTTCTTTTAACAACACTCAATAAGCATTTGGGGACTGAGGACACTAATTGTTGAAGCTGTGTGGGTCGAATTCTTTCCCATTCTTGCTTGATGTACAACTTCAGTTGCTCAACAGTCCGGTGTCTCCGTTATCATATTTTGCGCTTCATAATGCGCCACAAATTTTCAATGGGAGACAGGTCTGGACTGCAGGCAGGCCAGTCTAGTATCCACACTCTTTTACTACAAAGCCATGCTGTTGTAACACATGCAGAACTTTGCATTGTCTTGCTGAAATAAGCAGGGACGTCCCTGAAAAAGATGTTGCTTGCATAGCGGCATTTGTTGCTCCAAAACCTGTATGTACCTTTCAGCATTAGTGGTGCAAGTTACCCATGCCATGGGCACTAACACACTCCCATACCATCACAGATGCTGGCTTTTTGATTGCTGGATGGTCTTTTTCCTCTTTGGCCTGGAGATGACTTCCAAAAACAATTTGAAATATGGACTTGTCAGATCTTCCACTTTGCGGTCCCAGGGAAGCCGGTGGTGTTTCTGGGTGTTGTTGATGACTTTCGCTTTGCATGGTTGAGTTTTAACTTGCACTTGTAGTTGTAGCAACAAACTGTGTTAACTGACAATGGTTTTCAGAAGTATTCCTGAGCCCACGTGGTAATATCCCTTACAGAATAATTTCAATTTTTAATGCTGTGCCGCCTGAGGTATCGAATGTCAAGGGCATCCAATGTTGGTATTCGGCCTAGCTGCTTAAGTGCAGAGATTTCTCCAGATTCTCTGAATCTTTTGATGATATTATGGACAGTAGATAGTGAAATCCCTAAATTCCTTGCAATTGTACGTTGAGAAAGATTGTTCTTAAACTGCTGGACTATTTGCTCACGCAGTTGTTCACAAAGTGGTTAACCTCGCCCCTTTTGGGGATACTTCTTTTATAACCAATCATGACAAACACCTGTTTCCAATTAACCTGTTCACCTGTGGAATGTTCAAATCAGGTGTTTTTTGGGCATTCCTCAACTTTCCCCTGTTGCAGCTTTTTTGGAACGTGCTGCTTGCATCAAATTCAAAATGTGTGAAGAGTGAAGATTTGCAAAAAAACCCAAAACAATACAGTTTATCAGTTTGAACATTATATATGTTGTCTTTGTAGTGTATGAATATAGGTTGCAAGGGATTTGCAAATCATTGTATTCTGTTTTTATTTATGTTTTACGTAACGTCCCAACTTCACTGGCATTGGTGCTGTAATTAGTTTAAGTTTAACACATGCCATGAAAGTTTAGATTTGCCCCATCATTTGATCAGAATAGAAAATAAGAGAAGAAGGAGTGCATCAGTTGTCTTCTACCTAAAAGTTACATTTATGGCACTTAACCATTTCCAAACCTCTCCTTAGGAGTCTAATATCTACCGTGATCATTTAATGTCTAGTTTTGCTAATTTACCAGACTTTGTACATAAGGTCTTGCATTTAGAGTAACTTTTTATTGTTTTGACTTTGCTTGCAAGCACCTGATTTCATCAGCTTTACAGAATCAGGGTCCAAGCCCTTTCTGAGCAAGCCTCTAAAGGAGCCCAAGACCTAAAAGGAGAACCCATCCTCCTCTGATTGACACCAGATATCAAGAGAGAATTAAAAAATAACACTTTGGAGATGACTGGAAATAAAAGGAAAGTGTGCAAATGTGATCACTAAAGAGCAATACAGTCTATAGTCAGGGGTATTGTATAGTCATATAGTCAATGAAAGGGAATGAATTAGCAGCATATTTTGTTGTAGTCTGTGTGAATAGTAATTTTGGTTAGAAGGTGGTCAGCATATGCAGCTGATCCATGATGGCTGAGGGCCATAAGTCTCTAGTTCAGGAGTTCTAGGAGCAGCAGTTTTTGTTGAAGTCTGTAGGAATAGTAATAGCTTTGGTTAGAACATGGGGAGCATATGCATACGTTCACGACTAAACCTCTAAAGGTGGAGCCAAGAAAGTCAGAGACCCTAATGTTGGTCTATTAAGCTGAAGGATAGACAGTAGTTCCCCTTGGAGAAGCGAAAAAAGACAAAAACAAGTAAAGTGAAAATCTGGTCATACGTGAACACAGCACAGCACACAGTGTGATCAGCACGAAATACTTCCTCTGAATTTAACCCATGAAGCAGGGGGCAGCTATGAACACAGCGCCCGGGGAGCAGTGCGTGGGACAGTACCTTGCTCAGGGTACCTCAGAGGTGCCTAGCGGTCTTGGGAATCGAAACCGGACTTTCTGATCACAGGGCGAATGCCCTAACTACTAGGCTACCTGCTGGTGGTCTGGTGGTTAGGGAGCTGCCCCTGTGTTCAGAAGGTTGTGAGTTTGGCACCACTGAGGTACCCTTGAGCAAGTTACCTCAGTGTTCCTTTCTGCCCGCTGATTCACTTGGTGAATGGGTTAAATGCATAGAAAGAATTTTGTGCTGTTCACACTGTTCTGTTGTGTGTTCACATATGACAAATCGTCACGTTAGACTTAGTTCTGTTTGAGTTTACAGGGTACAAAATGCAATGGAATAGAGATCCGAAACCCAAGCTCACTTCTGACAAATGAACTAGCATTATTGTGAAAGAAGGAGAGCTGAATTTGCCACACTCATAACATAACAATAGTCACACATATCTTTCCCATTAA
Source organism: Nannopetersius ansorgii (assembly GCA_037974605.1). Taxonomy (NCBI): domain Eukaryota; kingdom Metazoa; phylum Chordata; class Actinopteri; order Characiformes; family Alestidae; genus Nannopetersius; species Nannopetersius ansorgii. The sequence goes on along the minus strand of JBBPDE010000107.1, from coordinate 18,359,682 downwards.
AAACATCCCTACGGTTCTCCTGCTCAAACTGTAACCACCACTTTATTAGGCATGAATTTGTCAATCTTCACTGTGTATCTGAAAGGCTGCTGCAGGCAACCTTTTAGACAACAGTGTCTGTTTTCACAAACCACTTCAGGAGTAGGAGTGCTGATCTAGAATCAGTTTTCATGAAACTGACCATCCTAGCTAAGGAATGATCTGATTCATTATCAGTCCCTCTTAGGACTGCTTTGTGATTACCGACCCAGGTGTTACTTAGAATTGCTGAGCACAGATTTATTTTTATAGCTCCCACTAAGTCATACTGCGTTCTAAATCAAATCAACACACCTGCACCACCTTAATGAAGACCTGGATGCAGTTTGAGTGTGTTTTTAATGACAGTTTAAAGTATTTGTTTAAGCAGATTGGTGCATCAGTTGCAACATATAGTACTATTCTAAATGAATACAGACACTGTGGCAGTTGGGGTGTATGGTTTTTTTGTTTGTTTATATCAGAAACAGTTCAGTGTTTATGCAATGTGCTAGGAGAAGTTCCAGGGTGTGCTTGTGTGTGCAGCTTATGATTCATGCCTGATTGGAAAGTCTAATGGTCTGAGAGAAGAAACTGTTTCCCATTCTGTCACTGGAGGCCCACACATTACGGAACCTTTTACCAGTTGTTTGGAGAGTAAAGAGTGTGTGGGAGGAGTGAGTGGGGTCATCCACAAATGCTGGTGGTTTTCGGATGCAATGTGTGGTGTAAATCAGCAACAGAGGTAAAAGAGAGCCTGAATCTTTTCCGCTGTCCTCACTATGGACTGTAGATTCTTGTGTTCTTAAATGGAACAATTACCGTGTCAAGCCATGCTCCAGCTCTACAGAATGCTCTCTGTAGTCCCTCTGTGGAATGTGGAGAGGAACTGGGGCGGTGGTGCTGGAGACGTTGTTCCTGATCCTGACCATCAGAAAGTCCTGGATACAATTGCAGAGGGAGTTGTTCAGGTGTTCAGGCCCAGCTGAGTCAATCAGATGCTGAGGAATGCAGTATGAACTGAAGTCTACGAACAGCATTCTCATAATGTATCTTTTTGTCCAGATGGATTAGGGGCAGGTGAAGGTATCTTCCCTTCAGTTGTGGCCAGTATACATACTGATTTTGTGTGCCTCATGACAAGCCTCTTGAAGTGATTCATGTTGGTGAGTGTGAGTGTGACAGCAGGACACTGAAGACTTTTTTTCATGGGATGATGGTGGTGGCTTTCAAGCAAGTGCTCAGAGAGGTATTGTATTTGGTCTGTTGACAGCAGGTCTGCACATCCTCTGAGCATATGACCAGGAATGTTGTCTGGTCCAGTGGTCTTCTGTGGGTTGGCTTTGAGCAGAGTCCTCCTCACATCAGCCATGGTCAAGCAGAACCCCTGGTTGTTGTTGGCAAGGTGGTCTTCCTCACTGCTGTGTCACTCTGTGCCTCAAACTGTGCATAAAAGTGGTGGCCTAGTGGTTGGATACTTGCCTCTGGACCAAGAGGTCATGGGTTCGAATCCTAACTTCAGCACCACCACTGGGTCCCTGAGCGAGACCCTTAACCACAAGTTGCTCCAGGTAGACTGTCCCCTGTAGATAGGGAATGGAAGTTGCTTTGGATAAAAGCGTCTGATAAATGCCATAAATGTAAAAGTCATTCAGTGCATCTGGAAGGAATGCCTCACCATCACAGACCTTAGCATCACATCACCTGATATTATTCATGAAGAACATGAAATTTACTTGGTGAGAAGGTCCCTACAAACAGAATAGAGGAATGCTGATGAACATTTACCACAATTCAAAATGTTTAGATGCCTGTAGAATCATTTTGCAGTCCTTAAATTTCTGCCACTGTCCATGAACAAATAACCTGATGTCCAGAACAATACATTATATAAACGCTGGATTGAACGATACATTTAAGATGGATAAACATTGGATTCGAATGATGAATTGGAATGGAGAGTTGATTCTACATTAGAGTGGCACTTTAAAGTTTGTGAATCCTTAAGAATTGTATATATTTCTGCAAAAATATGACCTAAAATAATATCAGTATTAATTCTTGGTGTTTTTTATTTGGAAAATGTTCTGATGTCCCATGTCTGCATGTGGCAAAATATTTGAACCTCTAGGATTAGCGGTTAATTTGAAGGCAAAATTATAGTCAGGTGTTTTCAGTTAATGCGGGGAATATCAGGTATGAATGGGTTGGGTTTTTTTTAAAGAACAGGGATCTGGCAAAATGTGATCTTCCCTACAGAGTGTTTGCAATATGAAAAAGGAGAATTCTGATGACCTCTGATGATGAAAAGATTAAGTGATTCTCACCAGGCTCTGAAAGGTAACAAAACCACCTGTAAAGAGTTTAGACTCCAACAGTCCCCAGTCAGACATTGTGTACAAATAGCTTAAGTTCAACACCAGTTTTAACCTCCTCAGGTGTGGTCTACCTACAAAGAACAAAGAACTCAGATTGATGCCTAAGCAACTAAAGGCCTCTCTCACATTGACAATGTTAATGTTTATAAAAAAATGAATTCTTACTGTATGCCAACAAAATTTAAATATGAAGACACATGTCCATGAACAGGTAGCAAGAACATACAAGTTGATTTGCCATGGTTAAAGAAGGAATGGTTAAAGAAGATTAAAGTTCATGTATAATTGTTTTAACTACCAATCCCTCACATACTTCTGCTATATCCAAATATATACTATTGGATTGTTTTTGTCTCATTTATTTAATTGATGTACTTTTCTTTGGTTTTATGCAGAAATTCTAAAGGGTTCAAAATTGTTCCACTGCAGCTTATGAATTTGATAGATAAGTGAATGACACTTCACTTATTATGAATTACAGATCACAGGATTTTGCATTTAATAAATATATCATGAGATGTAAATATTAAGCTGATATATTCACATTTCTTTAAAGGTCACATTTAAAGTTAAGTATATCTGGAGACACGTTTTACTAAATAGACACTAGCGTTATAATATCCCATTGAGAATATGCCTGTGACTGAAGAATAGCTTCTACCCTGGCCATTGAGAGGAGAGTAGTTAGGCTTCCAAAGTGACTGTGATGTAACTGAGTGGGTAAATCAGGAAAGTGGGTCTAGAGTAATGGGATCAACGCAAGGCTTTGCGAGTTATTTGAAGTGGCTTGTGTTGCATTGCATTGTGGGAACATCCAACAGTACAAACAGTGACCTGCTGAGGACCGTGTAGGCCCATGCTAAAGGTTATGTACAGTTAATGTTGTGTTGAAAGAGGAAGTGAAAAGGCATTCTCAAAACATTACTGTTGGTATTATATGGTTTGTAAACACTGGAACTATAAAAAAAAACAATATAAAATGAATAGGAATATGAAAAGCTCAAGACATAATTTTAATAATTGAATAAAAGAGATTTGTAATACTATTATCCATTATATAACTATTATATGACTAATCACATTTAAAAAATGTTTAAATGTGTTGTTTAGCATTACTTTAGCAAAGTTAGAGTTGGATCATGGTTACATAATAACATGTTTATGCCCATTTTGAGTGCTGGTAATTTGTTTATTCTTTGTCATGTAGAAGTACAAGTAATCTCTACTCTCTAACAAGGAGCCTCGGTAACAACTGCAAACACAACATTAGTTATTAGTTATTTTCAGTCATTTGTGCATATTAATAGGGCTAATGGTTGATCTGATGTCTGATGTCTGATTTGCATCTACAATAGATTGTCACAGGCACCTCAAGTTTCAGTTTGAGTTCGGGTTTGAGGCCCCTCGTTGCTGCCCAGCATCACTCGGTTAAGTTAGCAAAGTTTGTGATTTTTATAGACTGCAGCTTGCCATTACACACTACAACTGAGCTACTACATCTGAGAAACCTGTTCTGGACTGGACTGGATCGGTGCAGTCTGCTTTGCGGGGCAGCCTTGTTTTGCTCTTTGGAGGTCATGTGTCATCAGGTGTCTCAGGAGATCTAGTGCTGTACAAAAGAATCCAGGTCACGTCTCTTGGATGTGGATTGTGTCTGTGCTAGCTTGAGTGAGCAAGATCTCAATGTCATGAGCTGATCTTAGACCAGATCTCAGTCACTGAATAATTAAAGACATAGCTAAGAAACAATGCACTTCGCTGTATTTGCATTTGTAATACCACCAGTGTAATTTTAGTGATGATCAATATAGTGTGTATATATTTGCCATGTGTCATCTCCAGACATTTGGGAGGAGAGTATATGGTCCAGTGTGGTCTCCTCTCTGATTGAGTAATGAGACTTTCTATAGTTCAGCGTGGCATGTAACCCAGCTGCAAGGACATGTCTCACATCTCAGAGTGTGTGAGGATTAACAGGATTGTGTGTGTGTGTGTGCGTGAGGCTGCGTGTGTGTGGGATTAGGGTAAATCAGTGGGTCTGTGGGTTAGTGTGTCAGTGTATCAGTGAGTCACTAGGTTTCCCCGGAAGACAACGTTCTTTCCATTAACTATACAATGCAGACACTTCCTGGTCATGTGTACATGTTCACACATTTACGTATGTTCACTTTTACACATGCACACACACACACACACACACACATTGTTCTTACCAGTGTTGCTCAGAACAGATTTAACAAAATGTATAAATATATTATAATTATAAACTTGTCTGGCAGTCTGGCAGCTTCACATTACATAACTCTTCAATTCTTCCCTCCTGTAGTTTGTGACGCAGAAATCAATTAAATGCTGTCATCTTTAAGGGCATTTACATTTACATTTACGGCATTTAGCTGACGCTCTTATCCAGAGCGACGTACATCAGTGCTTAAGAAGTCCAC
>JBBPDE010000107.1:18310405-18323372 GCA_037974605.1 Nannopetersius ansorgii | reverse complement strand
TGTGTGTGTGTGTGTGTGTGTGTGTGTGTGTGTGTGTGTGTGTGTGTGTGTGTGAGAGAGAGAGAGAGAGAGAGAAACACCGTTAGCATTAGCAGCATGCTAAAACTCATACACAAAAAAAAATAACTCTCTCTACCCACATGTTTAGACAGGGCACAACTTACTAATACTAAATAAACTGAGAAAACTTAAAAACGTTTCTTTAAAACACTAAAATAAAAGGACAAGACACAGAGCAGACACGCTGCAGCAGGCATCTTTTTATGGTGGTTGACAACTTGACAGTATATTACTGCTGGGCTGGTGGCGGTAATACAGTTCTGTTCTGAAAAAAACCTCTAGGATATTTGCAGTTTCCGCATTATTGTGGGGATTTCCCCATAAAACGATTAGTTTGGTTCTTGTGTGACTGAATCCACGACTCCTGATCCTCGGAAAACTGTGGGATTACTGTAAATGCTGCATTAAACACACAGTTCAGTAATAAAAACTTCCTTAGTTTAGGACTAGAGCAATGATGCTACTGTTAACAAACATTAAAGGTCAGAAGTCACCTGAACAATTTCCTCCGGGATAAATAAAGTTCTCTGATTGTGATTCTGATTCTGATAAACCTTCCATAAAACAATTTCTAAAATGCTTCTCAACTGCATCTACCTCTTCATTTAGGTGGTGCAGACTTGTGGATGTGGTTTAGGACGCAGTATGACTCAAAATAAACATTACCGTTTTAGACAACACCAGGGCTGGAGGTCAGATTCCTCTTTATTAAAGATGTTTGCTGCCCCAATACCTGATTCATGATAAGCATGCCTGCTCCAGAGGTGATTTTTGAATTCCTTGCCCATAGCATTCAGTTACATGTTGACTCATGGTTTGTTAAATGGAAGAAGCAAAACCCTGGACACCAAATATGTCCTGGCAATTACCAACTACATTTTGAATTTTTGTCGAACCCTTCGATATTGGTGTATTGTTTCAGGTCAGTTAATTGAATTTTGAAAGGAATAAGATTTCATAAAAATTAATGAAACATACTTGATTTCTCTCAGCTTGGTGTGTGATTTTAGAGTGAGCAGATTGGGTTTTTTTTTGCTCCAGGCACTTCGAGTTCAGCAGATACTCGACTTGCTGGGTGCTCCCTATTGGCATTTTAGTTAGTTGGCTCCTGCAAATCTCTGCCGTCTCTGGTAGATTTAGCTTCCTCTGTGGGGAAGGCATGAATGAAATGACCACAGAAATGTGACAAGCCTGGATTTACTGCCTTCTTTGTTTATGTATGTGTGTGTTGTTACTCTACAGTGTTGTACAGAGAAGCTCTACTTAATATACTTGAGCCCAGAACTCTGAATGATTGGATTAATGGAGACTTACTGTGTTCTTTTGCTTTCTTCTGCAGATTCCAGTCAGGAGTATACAGACTCCACGGGAATCGATGTGCACGAGTTTTTAGTGAACACACTGAAAAACAACCCCAGGTACAAAAGACACCACATAATCGCTCTTAATCACCACCGTCAGTGGTACCTACATGTTGCATATTGTAAACAGTAGTTTGCTCTAAACCTTTTCTCTGGTTTTGTGTGTGGATTAAAAAAGTAATTGACATTTTACAGTTCTTGCTATGCTACTCTTACACTGTTATCTTTTTCTCTTTCCTCTACTCTTTTTTATTTTTCCCATTCTGACAGGGATAGAATGATGCTGCTGAAACTAGAACAAGATATACTGGAGTTCATTAATGATGACAAGTGAGTGAGTGTGGCTGTATCTTGTTTACCTGGACTCCAGGTTTCTAGTAGAACATGGCAAGCTTACAGTCTCCACGAGCAGTGCCATCACTTTTAGGTGGTTGCAGTTATTTTTGAAATCATTAGCTGGCAATAGGTCATACAGGTTTGCCAAACAGGACAACCAAATCATGAGATCATAATCATGAGAACGTATGTTTCCATGTAGCTACGTTAATTTTTCTTATGACGTTTTATATCCATATAAATATTTCATAATGTTCTCTATCCAAGGTCACTTAAAGTGTAGTGTCAAGAGTAACATCGCTACCTTCCAATCAACACAGTGGGTTTCCATTCCTACCCTGGGTGACACATCATACTACCCCAATAAGAGTTCCTGGGCAGGACTCCTTACATTCAGTTCAGCTACTCCTGTGACACACCAAAACTGGTGCTTTTATATAAAAACGTCTGTCAAATGATGTAGTTGGAAATGGAAGAAAGATGACACAGCTGTGAATTTTTGGGAAGTATTGATGTCAGTCATTATTACTGTTGTGGTATAAAACACTTCCTAAGATGTTCCACAAACAATATAGTACAGAATAAGAAAACTTTATTGATCCCAAAGGAAATTGCTTGTTATGACTCCAAAGACAGTCAAGAACAATGTAAAATATGAAGTCTAAATAAATCTAAATGCAGATCTGTATGGGAAAAATCTCAGTATGAAAATACCCTATGGTATATATATATACAAATGCTGCATATACTGTATATTAGACATTTACCAGACATTTACCAGTTATTTCAGTAACTACAGAATTGATATATGGTGAAAGTGATAATAAAATGTTTTCACCCAGAGTTTATGTATTGTATACATTGCCCCTTTTGGCATGAAGCTGTACATTTGTAACTCTTGCGAGGAATGATGCATTTTAAATTAATAACAAATATTATGCTGAACTGTTTGATCACTTTACCATTACTTAATTAATGTTAATGACATTATATATTTGTTTTATATATTATATATATGTATGTATTCTCTTTTTTTTCATTTCATTTCATTTTTTCTGCCTTGTTGTGAGTCTCTATTTCCTTTTCTCGCTCTCTTTTGTGCTCCCCACTAGCAGAAACATTCATTCTAGTTAGGGATGAGCAACACTGCTCTACAAAGATTGAATATTCATATATTATTATTGACTCAGAACTTTAAACTTGTTAAGTTTCATGAATTTCTTTATTGTTCCTAAAATATCTCTTATTTGAGACAGTGATAATAAAATGTTTTCACCCAGAGTTTATGTATTGTATACATTGCCCCTTTTGGCATGTAGCTGTACATTTGTAACTCTTAATAACAATTAATAACAAATATTATTATATTAAATAATATTATGCTGAACTATTTGATCACTTTACCATTACTTAATTAATGTTAATGACATTATATATTTGTTTGTGTTTATTTTCAGTAATCAGTATAAGAAGTTCCCCCAGATGACCTCTTACCATCGCATGCTGCTACATCGAGTGGCGGCTTATTTTGGAATGGACCACAATGTGGACCAAACTGGCAAAGCAGTCATCATCAATAAAACAAGCAACACACGCATGTAAGGGTATTCATAGCTCTCCCATAATTTACCAGAGTTTCTCAGGCTTATTGCAGTTCCTCAGGTTTTAAAAGAAGATGACTTCGGTCCACTAGCAATCAGAATCATAAAATTTTATTGATCCTGGAGGAAATTGCTGATGCGATGACTGCACAGACACACTAAGAGAAAAACAATGTAAAATAAAGTCAAAATAAAACTTAGCACTTCTTTTAAATTGCTTTATTTGTAATGTAATTATGGATTGCTGCATGTGTTGTTTTTATACTGTTAAAGATAAATTGCAAGCACAAGTATTTTATATGGGTAAAAATGCTAGCGCTGCACCGAGCTCCCAATACTGTATTGCTCTTGCTCCTCTTGCTCGCTCATGCTCTCTTTTTCTCTCTCTCTCTCTCTCTCTCTTTCTCTCTCGCTCACTCTCTCTCTCTCTCTCTCGCTCACTCTCACTCACTCTTTTCCACACTCTCTTTCACTCTCTCACAGCCCTGAACAGAGGTTTTCTGAGCACATTAAGGATGAGAGGAACATGGATTTCCAAAAGAAATTCATCCTGAAGAGGGATGATGCAAGCATGGACAAAGATGATAACCAGGTGAGCATTCAGTTCTGGAAATATTTTTTCCCATCCTAAACTTTCTTCTTACCTATTGTGCCTCATGTGGTCTGCTTGTGTGCTTCTCAGATCCGGGTTCCTCTCCAGGATGGTCGTCGCAGTAAGTCCATTGAAGAGAGAGAGGAGGAGTACCAGCGAGTCCGGGATAGAATCTTTGCTCGGGAAGTAAGTGTTCTGGCCATTGAATATCAAGGCAGTGCTAACAACCTCTATTCCACTGGAAGCCTGCAGCAAGGACCTGTAGTTCCAGTGAACAACTCCAAAACATTATATTTTCATCATTTTAACATACAAATTGTTGCTCAATTGTTGTAGTGTTTTGGAGGAGCTCAGAAACCACCTGCTACCAGATCACTAGTCATGATGCATTAGCTGTGTAGCTGGTTAGGGAGGAATCTTCTCTCAAAGTGTTATTCAAACAGATTTCTTTATTAGTACGATTAATAACTTAAGAAAACCACTCTGCAAATTGCTGAATTAGTGAAATGAGTTGCCTGTGTGTAAACATATATTTGTAAACAAGTGTTTGGGGATTCAGCTCAACTGTGGAGCTGTTCGTAATGTGCAGGTGTTTTTTTCTTCACAGTCTTCTCAAAATGGATACATCAACGACAACAGGTAAGATACATCTACACTGGTGAGCAGTGCTGGTTTGAGTCAGTGTGTTTATTTGGCACATTTCTAAAGCTAATGTGCTTGCAGTTCGGCCTGTCACAATTATTACATCATCGCATGACGGTAGGTTTTTTTTGGCGGATTGCATTTATTTTCCACAGCTGTTCACTGTTGTGTTTATTGAGACTCACAGGCCTTCTAAAAACAAAACATTACGTGGAGATATAAACCCCAGTGCTATGTTACAGAGCAGCGATGAGAAATGTCTGTATCAGCATCTAGGAATCAAGATACTTGGGCTCATACTGTAATAGCTGCATACAGTGGACAAAAATACAATTGATGTATTAATCACTATTATTTATTTATTAAGTTAATCACCAGCTAAAATGTCATAATTGTGACAGGCCTATTTATTAGGCTGTTGCTTCTAACTTTCACTGTTCCTCTCACCAGCATTGCCCAGTGACAATAAATTGCTGGATTGCTGGTGTGTCACTGGCATAATGTGTGCCCTTCTTATGATCCTGCGGGATGTATGTGTATAAATCTATTACTGTGTAGCGTAGTGTAGTAAAACTTAGCTAACGGACTCCTTTTTCTGTGCCACTAAAACTGTCAAATGTGTAGATCATTTTCAGTTGTTATTTTCCATTAAACATTTTGGGGGTTTCATTTGCTTCGTTAATGACTTTCTATGTACTGTATAAACTCACTGGCCAGTTTATTAAGTACCTGCCTTGAATTTACTTCTCCATTTTATCAGGTTCAATTTTTGTAAATTAATTAATTTATTTTTTAGTTTGAATTGGTCCCTACAGGACCACCACTGAACAGGTATCATTTAAGTGGTAGATCATTCTCAGTGCTGTTTTAACTTAAACTGTGTGTGTGTGTGTGTGTGTGTGTGTGTGTGTGTGTGTGTGTGTGTGTGTGTGTGTGTGTGTGTGTGTGTGTATGATGATGCACACAGTGGATCACAAACAGCATAGCTACTTTAAAAACCTATTCACTGCTAAGCTGATCCAGAAGACCAAAATATCCAGCCAAAAGTGTCCAGAAAATGACCATTGGTAAGAGGATGACCAAGTCAAACTGTGCAGCATCAGATGAATATTCATCAATACCTTTACATCTGCGGAGTGGACCAACATATTTGTCAAGCAGCAAAGTCTGTAAAGTTTACCACAGCACTGTTTCTGATACACTCATACCTGCACACAACATTGAGTGGCACGAAAAAGTATGTACCTTTTGGGATTTTGTGGTTTTCTGCATTAATAAGTCAAGGGTATTGATACACATATGTGCCTAAAATAATAATGAGGAAATCCTGATCTGCCATATCTTTATTGAGGACAACCATAAAAAAAATAATGCTAGTGGAAAAAAAATGAACCTTTTGGAATTAATAACTGGTTGATACCTCCTCAGTCCGTAAAAGAGTTTGCATGTGTTATGGTGTCAGTGTGCTCTTTTGCAAACTTCACATGTGCAGCAATGGACTTAGTAAGCAGTGACTTCCTTCATGGTGTACTGCCATAGACACCCTGCTGTTTTTGTCGAGATATGGCTCACATGAGGGTATCCTTCTTGTGGAGAGCAAACTCCAACATTTTGAGTGGTTATTGGTCAGAGTAGCTCTAATCTGCACCTCCAAACTCATTTTCTTAACAAGATTTCAGGTATGCTAACTCCAATGAGCTTTTTTTAAGGTCATTATCTCAAGGGTTCACCTACCTTTTCCACTAGCGGTATACGTTTTTATGGTTGCATGAGAGATGGGCATTTCCTTGTGTTATTATTTTTTGGCACATTATATTTTTCAATATTCTTCACTTAAATGAAGACTTGGAGGACAAACAAACAAATGCTGCAGTTAACTAGATTGACTGTAGGCTGTATAGAACTACAAAGTGCCACTGTGAAGTCACTGTACCTGATAAAATGGACAAGGTAGATGTGTCCACCACTGGTCAGTGAGTGTGCATAGCCTGTACATTTCAGTTTTTAGATCACATGGGGAGATTAAGCACTTTCCCTGAAATGGGCATAGGGCGAAGGTGGAAGAGTGCTGAGAGAGAGAAATAAACATGGTGGGCTTGTGAGGAAAATGCTTTGTTTGCATTTCTCGCCGTTGCTCAAAGCCTACGCTCCATGGCCAGATCGAACAAATCCAGACTCCTCTCTCAACCCAGGTTTAATTAACTTTTGCTCGGTTTTTGTGTGGGGAAGCAGGCTTTGCTGTTGACCAGTGAGCTTCGTTTCCGTTTTCCTCCCCCCTCCAGATGTGCATACACATGCACAAAATCAAGTCCCCTCCACCCCACATGTGCAGTAACTTTCAGCCTTTTTCTTCCCAATGTAACCCCGCAGACTGTCCACTGAAGGCTACTCCTCTTCCAGTCATAAGAGGAGGCAGATCTTTAGGTACTGAGTGTGCTGTGTGTTACCATGCGCGTGTCCGTGGTGACCGTGTGTTGCTTGGCGTCGGCTCGGTGCACTGTGGGGGTTGCTAGGGGCCCGTGCATGGCTGCTATGTGGATTTGAACACAATCTCTTTGGGGGTGGGATGGGGCCTTAAATCGTAACTGTTCTTGCACTCTTTTTCTGGTATGCACCTGCACTTTGGTGGGTGGGTGGGTGGGTGTGTACTTGCGTGTGTGTATGTGGGACCAGGCTAAGCCCGGTTGCTATGGTTGCAGTGGGGAATGTTCTGGAATTGTCATTTGCTGTACAGTGATGCAACAGTCTTCTGCTACCTGACGCATGTTTGGAGTCATTGCAATCTGTGGGGTGTGTTCTCGCCGTAGATTTTTATTATATATACATATATATTCATATTGTTTTGGTTACATGTTGTAACATGCTAGATAAATTAGCTATCTGTAGCACCTCAGTTTATTGTGAGAGAGAGCATGGCATTGTTCGTGCTCTCTCTCTCTCGCTTTCTCTCTCTCTCTCGCTTTCTCTCTCTCTCTCGCTCTCTCTCGCTTTCTCTCTCTCTCGCTTTCTCTCTCTCTCGCTTTCTCTCTCTCTCTCTCTCGCTTTCTCTCTCTCTCGCTTTCTCTCTCTCTCTCTCTCTCTCACTCTGCCCCCTGTGTGTGTGCAGGCAGCAGGCTTAAAATAGCTTGTCCATTTATTACGTACACAAATATACACTCCACTACCTTTAAAAAAAAAAAAAAACACATAAATGATTTTGACTCTTTTGTGCAATACAAGTGGCCTAGGCATTTTTAAAAGCCCATTATGTCGAGCTTCTATCTAGATGAATTAGTGCTGATTTACTGGTACGTCTAGATCATTCACTGTGGAACTGAATAGATAGCATATGATCGTTGGTAGCCACTTCAAATCCCAAATCATGACTGTGGTTCGAATTTGCCGGTGATTGGATGGAATTTTAGTTTGGCATACATTTTTAATTTGATACAAATCCAAAAATTGCAGAGAAAACCATTCCAGTGTTCCTAAATGTTTTACATGTTTATGAAACGTTGACTGCTAAACCAAATAAGTGTGAATGTGGACAAAACATAATTGAGTCTGCCAACAATCATGCACAGGTACATCTGGGTTTGTTAGTGTTTCTTAGATCGCTATGCGCTGGCCTTTAAATTGATTTCCAATACCACTACTTGCTATATACTTCACTTATTCTCTTACCTCTACCATCACCATCGCTTCACCTCCTATCTAATGACATTTGAGCCGGTTCCTGTGCTTCTGGTTTGATCACTGTAATTACTGATTTCCCTGTGGCATGCACTGGGATGCCAGTGTAGAGAATTGGTTGTTTTATGGCCAATTCGAGTGCTAGGATAAAGCGTGAAAGGTTTAGTCAGGTATTTTCAGATAAGTGTGTTTCTGATGTGCAAGTTGAGGGGATTTTGAAGGTGGTTTCTGTATGCGATCTTTGGAGGGTGTTTAATACATGCATTAATTCCATTTAATGATTAAAAATGATTATATATATAAATAGTGTTATTGGGCAGCACTCTGGAAAGCTAGGAGTAGGTGACACTTCTTCAAAGCACAGCATTTATAATGCCATGAAAAATTTTAAGACGATAGACATTACCCTGTATGAAAAAAATATATGCTCATTCCAGCAGGCATTGGTCCATTTTTGTCCACTTTTATGTCATTTCCCCTCAGCAAGTGTTATGACAATTGAGAAGCTTTTTAAATGTTTACATAAGTCACTTGCCCTGAAAGGATTTTGTAGGTGTCATGCAGACATATGTTAATGCATATGTTTTGTTAATGCACTGAATAAAGCATTAGTTCACTTTGGAAAATTGTTGCTTCCACATTGTGACACCCGTATTTAAGCATGATAAATAATATATAAAGAACAAAAGTGTGATTATTGCAGCCCTCTTTGTAAATAATAGTACTTTTGGAAACAGTATGAAGTGAAAAATTGGATTATGAAAACAAGATAATGAAAATGACATGATTGATTTATTGATTTCCTTGGCAGCTGCTCCTGTCCAGAGGGACAGCGTAGCACACAGAAAATGAGTGTGTATGCCAATAGTTAAACCAAATGGTAGTGTGTCTGTCTGTCTGTCCAGTTATTTGCATTGTGCAGTTTCTGTTTTTAATATCGAAAGTGCATGTGTTCCTGTTTGTGTGTGTGTATTCTGTTGGAGTGTGACTGGTTATTTCACATTGTCTGTTGCCTGCTGTTATAAAACTCAAGACATTTTCCCAATGTTCTGTGTAATTGGAGCCTTGTTTTGTTAATGTTTTCACTTTTCTCTGAGATGTGTTTAGTTTTCCAACCACCCACCCCCCACCCCCCAAAACACTCCCGCCACCCACTGGCTTTTTGAGATGTGGTTACCCCCCATCCCTGACAGTGGTGTGTGTTTGTGTATGTCTTATTGAAGATGTTAATTGTGTGTTCGTGTATTTTTTTCCCCAAGTAAAGCAAGTAATTTTTGATCTGAGTGCATCTTTTCTAGAGATGAGAGATCTGTTTTAATAGTTCTTGGTTAGTATTTAATAAATAAAATTGGTTCCCCCTTGTCTTGTCCTCTCCTTTTCTCCCCCGACCCCCCACTTTGTCCTGCCCCGTGTCTTGCTGCCTCATCATGCAGGGGGAACAAGGAAAGTCTGAGCAGGGCGTCCAGCAGTCGACAGAGCAGCACGGACAGTGACATGAAAAGCCTGGAGCCACGGCCATGGAGCAGCACGGATTCAGACAGTTCCAACCGCACACTGCGGCCGCCCGTCACCAAGGCCAGCAGCTTCAGTGGCATCTCCATCCTCACACGTGGCGACAGCCTGGGCAGCAAGGGCTCACAGGGCAGCGCCAGGGGTTCACGCACAGGTACTTTACATCAGGGTTGATTAGCCTGAATTAAAAACATATCCTTTGCTGAATAATTCGTTCTTCAGTGCTCTATAAGTGTTTGGGAACATATCCAGGGATTGACATAAGTGGTACACAAGCCAGAATAGACGTCAGTGGTACGCAAAATGCGCACCAGTTTTCAGGCTTCACAGTGCAAATGCGTATCTAATTTGCGACTTGCGTGCATAACCCTGCACTGAACCAGGCTGGGGCACAGAACCCTGACACGGAACACCACCCCAAACTCCAGAACCACGTGGAGCCACAGACCTCTGCGCGCGCACACAAATCCCCCCTGACTACGACCAAGACACAAAGAAAATTTTAATTTTGGTGCGTACCAGTTAATTAATGTAGGTACTCATTAGAGTACTAGAGCAAAATAATTATGTCAACCCCTGAATATACCACTTTTGTATTGTTATACTCCTAGAAACAAAGGATAATTTGAAATGTGGCTGTAGCAAAGGAAACCATTTTATTTTCTTTAGCCCTGTGGTAGACAAGGTGGTAGGTGCTATCCTTTCACATGCAGTATGAATAGATGCAATGATAGGAGGTTGCATTTTGTTTTCTGTGCTTTTCCAACTTTTTCCCATTTTTGGGGCATAAATAGATCATTTTTCAGTTCATCTTTGAAAAAATAAATGTCAAAGGAATAAACCTACAAGTTTTTTTCCATTATAAAGAAAGCATCATTAGTCCTGTTTAATGGCATTTACTCTAGCACTTAAAGTATAGAACAAAAAAGCATAGAATATTAAGTATAAAAGAATGAATAGAAATCATATTCTTTTTTAATTTAATTTAATTTTTTTGTAGTCCTATCCAATTTATCAAACTTCAGGGTCAAACACCCAACTTACTGAGTAGTGTTTGATAGATGGCACAGTGATGTAATTTGCAGCTTTACTTCAGTTATTTAAATTTAGCCGAAATACAGGCCAACTACAGAGGCAAGTTTTAGTTCTTAACCAGGTGTCTAGCAGGTTTTGTTATATCTTGATATATCTATTATATCTCTTGGTAGTTCCTTTATTTTCTCCTCTTTCTTCTACTGCAGGTCTTCCCCTTGCCACTACAGAGACTTGCCCCCAGTCCCAGCCCCAACAGCAGGGACGCAGTCTTTTGCCCTGTCCTTCCAACTGCCCCTCCAATGCCCCTCCGTCTCAGAGCCAGGCTCCCCCACCACCTCCTCAAACAGCCTTGCTGCCCACCCCTACACACACTCACACCCACCCTCAGCACCCAATCAGTAGTCACAGTCACAGCCACAACCACAACCACAACCATAACCACATGCTGACGCAGGTGAGTGGATTTCTTATTCTTTGTTTTTAGTTTTAGCAGCTGTTGGTCTAGGATTTAATTTCATCTGCCTTTGTAGCTTTGTGTCACACCTTCAAATGCACTATGCCTCCACGGCTAGGTTATGTCCTTTATTTCAAAGTGACAGCAAGTGCATTTTCTTCCTTGCAGCTCTCAGCTACATCTTCTAACTTCCCTTTTGTATCTCCTTTTTGGTGTTGCTTTCTTTAACATCGGTTTTCACTCTCTCTCTCTTTCTCTCCTCTTTCTTTTCTCTCTCTTTAGCCGGTGGCGTCTCTGCAGCCCTCTCCACAGCCTGTCTCATACTCCAGTCCCTCCTGCCCTCAGGTCATCCTGCCTGTTTCTCCTTCTCAGCAGTTTAACATGGTACTGCTACCCTTTCCTACTCTCCCCCATGTCTTCTCGCTGTCTCCTTATATTCTTTCCTAATTCACATGTCTCTTCATCATCTGTAATTATTCATATTCAAAATCTCTTTAGCAGTGTGCTGGGTTTTCTAACCTGCAGCCTTCCTTTGTATCAGTTAAAAGTTTGCATGCACCTGACTGAATGAATTCCTTTATTTTTTGTTTTTGTGTCATTTTAGATGCAATTCATTCTATAGGCTAGCAACAATGAGGGTTGCTATGAATTTATTTCCGATGCAGTTTACGTTAACAAACATTTCAGCACCTCACAGGCAGTTCTCTCTTCACCAACCAATGTTCAATATATGTAGGGATGTCTTCTAACCTGTTGGAAAAGCATCCCCGGTGGCTTCACATAAGACTAATTAAGGGATTAACAGGAGAGTATAAAGGATTAACATTATCAAAGAACTGGCAAAAGTACTATCATTAACATATCTTTTTAACACACTTATAAATGTATATCTTATGTGTTCACTGTTCTAAATGTAAATAACAGAAAAAAGTAAAATAAACAGGAAGCAAAACTGCAAACTGTACTTTTGTACTATAGCTGGTGATATACTATGGTACAAGCATGCTGGTATTGTAATGTTTTTTTATTGATTTTACATTTTGTGGCAAATGTAGCTGTGTAATTTGGGGACACTCCCTGTTGTATTTGTTAATCCCTTTCTGTCTGTCTCAGGCTGATGAGTTGACTCCAGGCTTTGGGCAGATGACTTTGAGCCGCCAGGGCTCCAGCGAGGCCCCTGAGCCGGCCAGCCTCTACCAGCCTCCTCCTGCCGTCCTGTCCCAGCACCCCCCAGGTTACATCATGCCACCTCCACCCTCTGGGTACCAGCCGCCCACACCTCACCCACACCCTCCTCCACCTCCTCCGCCCCCTGCCCAACCTGTACTTCAGACAGCACCGCCAGCACAGGGCTACATGCAGCCTCCTCCACCACCTCAGCAGGTATGACACACAGCTTATTATGCAACAATATCCTGTCTAGTTAACAAAGATTTCATGGATTTATTTCAGAACAGTTCACTAGGTGTATATTCTACTTTTACTTTAAGCAGCGTTTGAGTAAAATTAAATTCAGCAGTTTTCTCCTTGCCCCCATTTGTAGTTATTCAGTCAATATGTATTTGATTTAAAAAGTTTGCTTCTTTAGGTTTCCACTTGACTCTACATATATTTATATACATATATATTCTCACACACACACACACACACACACACACACACACACACACACACACACACACACACACACACACACACACAC
>JBBPDE010000107.1:18295553-18308780 GCA_037974605.1 Nannopetersius ansorgii | reverse complement strand
TCTCTCTCTCTCTCTCTCTCTCTCTCTCTCTCTCTCTCTCTCTCTCTCTCTCTCTCTCTCTCTCTCTCTCAGATTCAGGTGCAGTATTACTCAACTGGTGGGCAGTATCCCAGTTCAGGACAGCAGTACCGATCCATATCCCACCAGGTGTCATACTCTGCACAACGCTCACAGCCCCTCCCTCCGCCAACACAGCCCTCGGGTCAGTCCCTCACTCCTCTGTTAGACTCCTCTCGTTTCCCTTCTTATATGAAGGTCTTTAAGATGCACAATATTTGCTATCGAAAATACACCGCCCCTCAGTTATGCAGATTTAATTATGTCAGACCTTAGAAAAGAACATACGGTCGTCATTCCGTGTAAAAAGGGAAATTTGTTTTTGTTCGGTTTATTTTTCTTACTTTTTTAATTTTTCACATTGTTCAATGATCGTACATCAGCAGTCTGTACTCTCCATGCTGTAATAAAACGTTAACGGTAATCAAAATAATTTTTTCTCCCCGTTATTGAACATTTTACGATTATATCTACTTTTGCCGAACAATGTACTAAGAATGAATGCGTCCTTTTGCATTTCCATTTGTATAATCAGCTCCTCTCCAGCCCATGATGGCCAGTCAGCAGCCAGCGTACCAGGGCATGATGGGAGTTCAGCAGCCGCAGAGTACCAGTATAATGAACTCGCAGCGTACAGGCATTAGCGGACAGATGCAAGGCATGATGGTCCAGTACACGCCTATGCCCTCCTATCAGGTAGTGTGCCTGTGTACTTTGGTTTGCACACACTGTAGTGTGAATGCATTTGAACCTGTGCATGTTTGTGTGTATGTATTCCTATGCTGAACTCAGGTGGCTGTAGCGAATGAAACCCAGCCAGTGGTGCAGCAACAGTACCAGCAGCCTGTTATGGTGCCTGTCAGCCAGTCTGTACAGGGTGCCATGCCAGCCGCTGCACCCATGCCAGTCTATTACAGTGTCCTGACCCCTACACAACAGAACAGCACAAGGTACTGATGACTACAGTACACAGCACTTTCACAAGATCTTGCTGACATAATCTGTAACTATATGGTTACTCTACTTATTTCACTGTAATTAATGTTTAACTGTGTGTTTGTGTTATTAGCCCATCTGTGAGCTATCTACAGCCTCCCAGTTCAGATCAGTACCAGATGACCCAGTCTCCTTCCCCCTGCAGTCCGCAGCAATTACAGCAGCAGTATTCAGGTACAGAGCAGTTCTGCATATTAGCATGTTACATTATTAATGTATAGCTGTAATGTACATTCTCATAACTACAGCATGTGACGGATAGGAGCAATTATACAGTCAGCTCCATAACTATTGGCCCTCCTGGTAAATATGAGTAAAAAGCTAATGAAAAATGTGTTCATATTTAATTTGTATAATTAAACCAATTTAAAATGGTATGCTTGATTAGATTTCTAGTTTAGCTAAGCATTTCATTTGTAGTCGGCATCACACAATAAAAATAAAACTATCCTGCATCCCATTCTCAAAAATGAACCTAGGTTTCAAATACACATGCAGACTCTCAGACTCTGAAAAGGACAGGGTGTTGAAACATGTAATTTAAACAAAATTACAATTGATTGTTCCAGAAGAGTGAGCTGTGCCTGGGTGTATGTTTTTTTAATGATAAATGAAAGTAGATACTATCAGTCGAGGAATGAATGTAGATATGAGATACTTTCCAAAACCAAAGATTACTATTTCAGGTTTTAATAGTAATGAAAATAAAAGCACTTGTAGTTTGGTCTCCTTTGCCAGTCAGTGTAGGCACGTTAAAGCAGCAGCATCAGTGAAAATGTCAGACATGGGGGACTGTTTCCTGGGTTCTACATGGGACATTAAAGCACAATTTGTAATTACTGTTTATTCTAAGTATTAGGAACAAGTACTTGATGCACAACAGAGTAAAACAACAAAAGTTACTAGGAAATTGTGAGCATGCCAGTGTTGTCAAAAAACAGTTTTGAAAGGATGTAACTAAAAAGTAATGAGGTGTTTTGTTGGATAAAAGGTTCGATGCGTCTTTTTGTCTTTTTTTTGTGGCGGGAAAGATTGGCTGTCCACCAGAGAGAAGTGTTATTAGAGGAAACACTGTAATTAATTTTGTCTTGGATTAATATTGTGGCCTACATTGTAACCTACAGCCTATAATATATTTCTAACAATTTAATTTGAATGTGTTTATATGTATTATATATAGAGTTCATTGTATGAATTGTCATTTGGCTCTTGGCCTGGGGGGTCATGAAGTTAGCCTTGGCTTTTAACTGTTTCATTTAGGCGCGTCATTATTTGACTTATTTCGTAGTGCAGGCCTGCTATTTTTGGCTCAGCTTTTGGTTGTTTGCTGTTCTGTACATGTCTTCTCTTCTTTGCTTAAGCATGACTAAAGCTGTTATTTGGATGTTAGTTTTTTTTAATATATACACACAACCCATTTTTGATCCAGAGACTACATTCTACTTTAATGACCTAACCTTTAGCTCTAAATTGTTTTCAGAAGGGTAAAAAAAAATGTGGTCTACATGAACAATTGGCGCCTGAGATTGGAGGATAAAGAGTTTGTTCGACCTCGTGCTGTGAACTTTTGTACGTACACCCGCTGACATTGTATAGTGAATGAAGTAATATTGGTCATTGGCGTGACCTCTGCCACAAATAGCTACTCTTACCTTTCACCCCCTTTAGCTTAGTCAAACTGTGATCTGTAGTTATGTACAATTACTCTGATCTCCCATTTTAGGTGGTCAGATTAATTTAGACTTCAAATTTGTTTTCAATTGCCAAGCAGTTTCTAGCAGGTCTTTATAATTAATCGCAATGCTAAGTATTTTCTGTTGCTGCAGTTCAAAACGAATCCAATAGGGGGCAACAATATATTATCAATAGTTCGCTGTATGTTAATGCAGAAGCTGTGATTGTAGCATCTTGTTGAAATACAGCTTCCACCCTCACCCTGACAATCCACTGCCAGAGCTCAGCTGTCAAAACAGGTTTGAGGTTGTGAGCTTTCCTTTTAGCATCACTCTCACCAAAGACTAACCGATGTGATAAGATAAGCCTTTATTAGTCTCACCAGTGGGAAATTTCCATTGTTATGGGAGATTGTTATGCAAAAGTAAGAGCAGCAAAAAATGGAATAAAGCTATACACAACAGTATAGAATAAAATAGTATACTATACAAAGTGCATGGAGACTGATTTAAGTAAAAAAAAATTTAATAAAAAACTAAAGAGAATAAAAAAGAAAAAGGTAGAAGAAGCTCTGCCATAGAACAGTCTTTTCAACAGCCTATTCGGATTATCACTATAATTACATATCTGAGATGTAATTGTTTTTCAGATGTCTCCACTCTTTTAACTTGCATGGCTGTGTGAACAGGCACAGTTTTAGTGTCTATCTAGAAACAAATAAGCTTCCAAATATAGCGATGATTTGTGTACATTAAGATGTCCATGTGACTGAATTAGGGCATGAAGCAATAAACTCGTGAACCAGACTTTCTTTGAACTAGTGACAGATTTCAGTGAAATATCAAAGTTTGTGTGTGTACGTGTGTGTGTGTGTGTAGGAGTGCCGCCCCCTGCTCCAGGTGTCATGGTGATGCAGCTCAGTGTTCCAAATGGGCCACAGTCTACCCAGAATCCTCCTATGGTGCAGTGGAATCCCTGCAAATACTACAGTGTGGAGCAGAGACCCAGCAAGCCTGATCAACAGGTATTACAAACAAAAACACACATTTCTGCTGTAACTCGATAGTACCAGACTTGGCTGCCTCATCCCAATACATGCTTAAGCACTCTGTCTATACTCATGAACCAAGTTTCCAAGTTTTTGTAGTATTTGGCTCATATGTTATTGTAGCATGTTTTTAAGGTAAATATTTGGTTCACGTGGCTATATTGGCCATTTGTAAACAAATCTATTGTGGAATCATGTAAAGTTTAATAGGGCTTTCATCAAGCCTGTGCTATTATAAATTCTAATATCTTACAGATGTTTTTCTTAATAGGTAGTTTCTTAATAGCTAGTTAGTCTGTTTCGCTGTCTTTCTCTCATTTAGGTCAGCACTCAGTTGAGTAGTCCTTTGGCGTCTCCTACTCAGTCTCCTACTCCCTCTCCATCCAGTAGTGGGAACAGTGTGTGCCCTGGGCTCGGCCCACTGCCACTCATTTCTCAGTTCCCTCGGCCTGGTGGACCAGCACAAGGTATCCTCAAATACGCTTGCACACACGCGCACACTTTCCCAAAGCCATATTTGGAGACATAAGTAAATGTTTAGAACCCTTTGTGTGTTCTCTCTCTCTTTCTCTTTCTCTCTCTTGCTCACACACATTTGCGCGCACACACGCAGTGCATGTGCAGCATTATGTCGTTGTTGACTCATGACAAAGGTTGTATGTGTCACTGTCACCCTGCCTGTCAGTAGATCACAGATGTAATGCGGCTGCAGATCACCATGTCCTCATTAGACTTGGCTGTACACACAACATACTATGTCTGTCTTTGGTTCCCCTACTGCCCTACTGATATAATGTTATGTGATCTCATTGCCTTTGGCCCTTTGCCAGGATCAGTAAACTCTTTGCAGTGTCTGTTACAGGAGATGGCCGGTATTCCTTACTGCAGCCATTGCAGTATAGCCTCTGCCCTCCTCCCATCATGCACAACCACAGCCAGACCTCCTATAGCACCCACCAGGTGAGGACAGTTTTATGTATGTGTTATGTTATTTTGACCTGGTGCTTCTTACTCTTCTTCTGTTTGTTTAACCATCTTTCCATTTGTCTTTTTTGCCTCTTCTCTCCGCTTTCTAACTTTTGTCTTCAGTACACAGTATTTATTTTCTCCACTTAGCCCCCCACTGTCCTTTTCTCCTTAAGCTGTATGACTGCTGACTTTGCCTTGTGTATGTGTGTTTCCACAGAGCCCTGGAGTTATGAAGCATGGAGCCCGAGGGAAGAAACAGACACTTAAATCTGCTTCTACAGATCTTGGAACTACTGACGTGGGTAAGACATACACACACACTAACACTCTACAGGGACAGGAACCATTGAAATACACCACCCAAACACACACACACACACACACAAGTTAAATATAAAGCTTTTTGGAGGCTTGAATTAGATTGATGAATTAGTGTTGTTGATTTACTGTAATATTTTGATCTCTCTCTCTTATTTAGAATTCAGTGTCTATCAATGAGCTTCATTATGTTTATTAGTGTAAAGATTGTGTTTTAAGAATAAGGGGTGTTTTTCTCTGCAGTGGTGAGCCGTGTGCTGGAGGTAACGGACCTGCCTGAGGGCATTTCTCGTCCTGAGGCCGAGAAGCTCTTCAATCAGCTCTCTCTTTGTGGTGCCAAGATCCAGTGGCTGAAGGACCCACAGGGACCCCGTGGGGCCCAAGGGACCGGAGCAGCAGGCGGAGGAGGAGTAATAGTGGGAGGGGGCAAGAACGATGCTCACGACCCAGCTCACCTTTACACAGTGGTGGCCGTGTTTCCCAACACCATGGCCGCCCAAAGCGCTTCCTTCAAGCTGAACAACAGTGGAGGCAGCCTGTTCAAACTGCGCGCCGCCAAAAAGAACTATGACCTGCGCGTGCTGGAGAGAGCCAGCTCTCAGTGAGGAGAGAGAGAGAGGGAGGGAGGGAGGGAGGGAGGAGGAGTGGAGTGGGGGATTCTGGTGGTTATTGAGAGGAAGATGAAGAAATGGAAAGGGAAGAGATCATTCTGGTGTTCTTAGTTGTTGTTTTTTTCCCCCTTTTATTTTATTTTGGATACCATTACTGAAGAGCACATTAGACACGTATGCATGTGTTGCTGTTTATGTATTTACATGTGTACACACATACAGACACACTGGCAACAGAGCAGCGTCAGCACAGAGATGCACTGGACAGAGGAACCCGGATTAGCCCCTCCCCCTCCACTCTCCACTTTCTTTTTTGTAGCCCTTCTTCATTCTTCCTTTCTCCATCAGTCCTCTTATGCATTCATTCTCTCCCCTGCTCACTTTTTTTCCTCTCACTCTGCTTACCTCCCTCTCCTCCCTCTCTTGCTGATTCTTTTTTCTGCTGCTCTTCATTTTCTCTCACGTGTTTACTTTCAGAGGCTGACTTTCTCTCTTTTACACTCTCAACTGTTTTCTCTCTTGCTTTCTGTTTGCCTTAATGCTGTCGGTGACTTCTATATAGCGCTGTTTTCTTTTCACTCTCTCTCTCTCTCTCTCGAATGAAATAATGTCCTTTTTTTCGGTTCAATATATTTATATAAGTGATGTAAGGATTATAAGAAATCTATATATTCAGTGATTTTTTTTCAAGTGGATAAGTTAAAGCTCCTTTACTACCCCTCCCCATCACCCTCTCTTCTCCCCCTCTCCCCGCACTCCCTCGGTCCCTGCCCTCTTTCCTTCATTGTGTTTTGCATTTTTCGTTGACAGCTGTGCAGGAAGTTATGAGGTATTTAAAAAGTGCACAATGATTGCAAATGTCTACTGTAAATTCCATTTAATCTGTTCTTTTTTGTTTGTTTTTAAAAATATAAAATATGACAAACTGAGTGAATGTGTCTGTCATTGTTCCAATATGATCCAAACTGGAGAGGTTTATGTGCGGGAGTGCAGATGTATGATGATGTATTAGTAGCACACATGCAGTTTTGACTGTATCTGTATCAGGACATCAACATATTTTCCATATTGTACTTTTTCTGTGAAGTTCTTCATTAATACAGACGAAACGCACAATAGACTAGAAGTCTCCACCACAGAAAAACTTTGAGAAAACGGATGAAAATTCAAGATACTGGGCCAACATGTAAACGACATACATACATTGACATTTTACATTTCAAGTTAATATTCAAAGATATGACCTGGCTCAGTCCAGTGTGGTGAAACGTGTGTCTATGTTTCTATCAGTGGATCAGTAAGTTTAGTGATTTAGAAGAACTTGTGCATCTCATTTGTTTCTTTCAGTCCAGTATAAACATCTGATAGGTGCAGCTGTTTGAAATTCTGTTTTTGGGTCTTGCACGACCACCCAAAAGGGACAAGCGCATTGCTTTCAGAATCCCCCACCTGTTGGGAGTGGGCGAGGGAGGTTTTGGTTCAACTCAAGACCAGTTACAGCCGGGAGCTCCAGCCTGAGTGGAACTGACCCAGCTCTTTACAGTAAGGTAAGATAGTGTGACTGAGTTGGGTTTTTTATGTCTGGTTTCTCGCTACCAGCTGAAGCTGCAAAAATATAAATTTGTCGTGGGAAACAGTTTAAGCTCTTAAACCGAATAAATATCCATTTTGTACCATTTTGTAATAATCCTTTAGAATCACCTTTCAGCAAAATTACAAAGCATGGGTTCCATACCCAAAAGCAATGAAGGGTCCTCTCAGTGCCTTTCTATGGAAATGAAATGAGTTTGTGCTCAAAATTGAGCCCAGAAATGCATCTAAAGTGGTCTGAGTGGAAGTTTGATCCACTTTTTATAGATACGTCTTTTTTTAATTTATGAACAAAATAGTTTTTTTTCAATTCACATGACCCTTTCCACCAGATCCTTTGCTAATTAAACAGCCTTTTTCACTGTACATTTAAAACTGACATGTAAATCTTCCCATTCATACTGATACAGTATGATTCTTTACAAAGCAAAAGAGTCAAACACCTTGCTTTAATTTTGACTTTAATTTCCCATACAGGGAAAAAGTGCACAGATCAAGGCTGATTACAGGGTAAAACTACTGAATTTTAGCATTGAGTTTGCCCCTTAAACAGTAGAACCTCTTGAATTAACACCTTAAGTTTAAGATCAAGGGATTTCACACTCTTAAACCTAGAGTCTTTCAGAGTCTTAAATCTAATTTTAAGGTAAAATTAATTCAAATGTATGGGTTTTGTGCATTATCAGGGGTGAATTAATGTAGGGTTAAGCACATTGAGTGTTTAAGTGTTTAGGGCTACACCCCTGGACACCAAAGAGTGGATATATAATGTGTTGGTTTTTGAGACATCACTAATATACTGAATTAGCAGCTGTTTTAGCAGCTTCCTTCCCACATATAAAAAGCGTATATATTCATTCTGTTAGCTTCAGCATAAATGAGTGGGGATAATTTAGGATATATGCAACTACACTGACTTCACTAAGAGTGAATTTAGAGTGAGCTTTTTGGAGCTGAGTTTATAGATTTATGAGGAATGGGTGGTCATTGCCTAAACTTGTTCTCAGCAGACTCTTATTTTAAGCTATTGAGGAAAATTCATTTCACTCTAAATTTGCCTGGTTTTTATTATTAAATTTTAACTCTGAGCTCAATGTGCTCTAAAATATAAGCTTCAACATGTGCCTTAATTCTGTCTTATATTGAGGTTCATATGGTTCCATCGCCCTCTGTTGGTCAGAGAAAGGTCCTGCAGCCCGTCCTTGCTCAGCTATGTCACAGTATGACCAGTAAGTGTCGTCTATCCAGTGGCGGGTCTTTTTTCCCCCTTGTTCCATTCCTTTCCACTCTTTTCAACTTTATTATGTCTTGATTTTTTATTCCTAAGCTGTTAGAAACCGGGGGTTCATATATATTCTAATGAAGCCTCCTTTAGCCAGACCACACTGCTGCATATATTTACTGTCCTAAGCGTCACATGAACCTGAGGGCCATCTTTGAATGTATGTCACACCACCTCTTCTACTTTCTTAAAGACTGGATGACAAGGACTCTGTGGACATCCATGATAATCCTCCTCTCCCAGACAACGTGGTGAAAGAGGAGAACAACACGGTGAGTTCCCCATGTGATATGAAATACACCATGACCTCACACACAGTCCTCAGTATCCACCACAGTGGTCCCAGCGCACAGACCAATCCCCTGAAAGCGAGACAAGAGATTTATCCCGCTGTTCCCAAAGCCACGGTGATGCTGCAGCTGGTTGCATCCATCCTTGGTTTGAAATATATTTAGAAACCAAACCAAGCTCATAATGTTATTGGCTTCTGTTCAGAGTTCTATATTCTCATGTGTGTGTACATGTGGATGGATCTGGGGTAAACAGTGAGCGAAACAGGGCTAGCCGGAGTATAAGGGAGGCCAAAACAGATCGCTCGCAGCAGCGGAGCCCTTTGAAATCCTAGATTCCCAAAGGGGTTCTGAAGAACAGGTTGAGCATTAGTCACAGACAACGCAACAGCATTCCTGCTGAGAGCTGAAGATCCGGTTCTCCACTGAGACCAGGCAAAATTAGAATCATCTAAAGTCTACCCTCAGGATTCTCGAATACTGTAGACATCACTTTGATGCATGTGTTCACTCCAGCTTTCAAAGAGCAGGTTTTAAAAATTCCCATCGGCTGAAATGTTCTACTACACAACCACAGATTTCCTCATAAGGTCTAAGCAGGGTTCAGCTCCTGTATGTTTGATTCAAGCTCTAACGTGATGGCTCCATTAGGGTGGTTTGTTAGAGAACGAGAAGTGTTTCTGTGAATCTTGGAGCGCCTCAAACAAGCAGACTAGGAAACTCCTAATGGTCCCTCTCTGGAGACCTGCTTTGTGCACCTGAGGAAATTATTCTTAAAAGCTGTCAATTCTTGGGCAGTAGTCTTAAGTGACATTGCATTATATTCCTCTGGTAGATGCCTTAATCCAAAGTTTGAGGAAAGTGTTAGAATCAGGGGAGAGTTATGAGTGCTAAATCTTTGAGTAGGAAGTAGTACAAGAAGAAGTAAGCTTAATCAAGTAGAAGAGCAAATATGACTTTTAATAGATGAAGGAGAGGAGGTGCTCTCTGAACAGATGAGTCTTCAGGAGGTTTTTAAAGATAGAGAGGGTTTCTGCTGCTCTGGTCACCTTTATAGGCTCATTCCACCAACATGGGACCATGAGTCTGCACTGGGTTTGCTTTGTGTGTAGGGATGGCAGAGCCAGGTGATGTTCCTCGGAGGAGCAGTGGGAACAAGTTGGAACAAAAGGCTGGATGATAGGATTACAGTAGCTGTGTTTAGACCAAGCTGTATTGTCGTGTTTGTGTTAAATGAAACACTAATGTTAGTTAATCCAAATGTGAGGTCTACTAACCAGCTCACCAAATATCAGCTACTTACCAGCTACTTTTTAAAGAAGATTAACTCTTGATGCTTTTTACTGCAATCTTGTTTGTTTGCACCTATTCTAATGTTAACTTGTGGTTTTGTTGGCAGAAAGAGATGCTAATATAAATGACTTGAAACAATTTGCATTGACGCATTTGCACTGACCCAGTGATTCCCATTCAATATTCAATGGGTGGGGTTTGTTCCATCAGTTTTTTGTGAATGTGGTGGATACACTTCATTTAAAGAACAAACTAAACCAAACAACTGTTTTCTGGTCCATTAGTAACTGCCATTATGTTGCAAAAATATATGTCTGGAACTGGTTTATCATGTCTTCACCACAGTGTTCCCATTAACTTGTTATCTTCTTTCAGGTTTACTTCATCTATGATGAGGAAATAGAAGAAGAGGAGAAAGAGGAGGCCCCTCCCCTGGAGCCAGTCAAGCCCGTTAATGATAAGCCTCACAAGTTTAAGGACCACTACTGCAAGAAGCCGAAGTTCTGTGATGTGTGCGCGCGCATGATTGTCTGTAAGTTTTATATATATATATTTTTTTTTTTTGGGGGGGGGTGTTTCATTTCATCAGGTCTTGAAGTTCTGACGGTTCAGAGCTTTTTTTTTTTTGCTTTCTGCAGTCAATAATAAATTTGCACTGAGGTGCAAAAACTGCAAGACCAGTATCCATCACCAGTGCCAGAGTTACGTCGAGTTCCAGAGGTGCTTCGGGAAAATCGTGAGTAGTTTGCTCAAACTGCATTATAATATTTTATAATAATAAGTATAATTCTCTCTATCTATCCTCCCCCTGCCCTTCTTCTCTCTCTCTCACTTTCTCAGCCTCCAGGTTTTAGAAGGGCATACAGTTCTCCTCTCTACAGCAGTCAGCAGAATGCCACAGTTAAAGAGCTGCTTCCCTTCTGTGAGTTGTTCAAACGGCCTCAAACAGCCTCTAACGGCCTCCTCCAGACTCATCAAGCTTCTATAAGACTGTCCTGTGGATGATAATATTCTTGTTTTATTTTCTTCCTCCTCAGCCCAGTCTAACCGCACAGACCCGGTGTTTGAAACACTTCGTATCGGGGTCATCATGGCCAACAAGGAAAGAAAGAAAGGAGCGGAAGATAAGAAACACGTAAGCTTTCAAAGAGCAGAGCAACAGTAGGAGACCAAGAATAGCTCACTCAACTCACCACTAAGTTGTTTCAGATGGTGATGCCTCAATTAGGGCTGTTTACTTCATCTCGTCTGGTGCTGTGGGGGCGGGTCAGGCAGCTGTCCTAAGAGTCTTGTTCATTTTCCAGAAAATAAAGACCCAACTTGCTTCTGGCTGCCTCACAATTTGTAGATTTTGATAACAGTTAAGTTGATGAAGTTTTAGAGTTCTCATTCTTCTCACAGAAAAGTTTCCAGGTCTTCCATTTCTTCTTTCCTCAGAGAAGCAAAGAGACTTGAAGGTGATACCTTTTGAAGTCCAAATTAGAAATAAACTAAAGGAAACTTTCTGGTCAAAACAGGGAACAGGGAAAGTACAGGACATTCTTGAGATTAGAAACAAAGATAACAGATAATGACATAATCAAGATGTTTGAGCACTTTTCTCAAACACTTTGCCACATTCACCAACTTGTATACCCAGATGATGATGATGATGATGGAAGAAGAGGAAACACCGCCCAAAGCTGAGGAAGAAACAAGAGAGGAAGGTGAGACTGATATATTTTTTCATTCATTCATTCATTCATATGAAATATAAAAAAAGTATAAAAACATATATAAAATATGTATATGTATATGTATATGTATATATATATATATATATATATATATAATGTGTGTGTGTGTGTGTGTGTGTGTGTGTGCGTGTGTGCATGGGTGTGTCATACCAAACCATGAAATGACCCCTTTAAATTTGCCCAGCGAACCAAGAGGTGGAAAAGAAAGGAGAGAAAGCAGCAGCAGAAGACAAGGTTAGACACCACAACTTTTAACATCTGCCCTTGACCATATATATATACACTGTGTAGAATATACTGAGACTTCTCTGTGTTGTATTGTGATGTGATGTAGATGAAGAAGCCTCAGTCGGGTAAACTGGGGATGTTCTCTCAGTCCCACTACTACCTGGCCCTGTACCGCTTTAAAGCCATCGAAAAAGATGACCTGGACTTATAGTGAGTGAAGTTACAGCACAATCTTTTTATAAAGTACATTATAGTACCGAGGTTCCCTTGAGCAAGGTACCGTCCCCACACACTGCTCCCCGGGCGCTGTGTTCCTGGCTGCCTGCTGCTTCACTTGTTGAATGGGTTAAATACAGAGATGAGTGGTGCCCGAGGAGCAGTGTATTGGTATCTCGCTGAAGGATCAGTGATGCCACTGGCAGGCCTGGGATTCAAACCCATGACCTTCTGGTTGCAGATGCAACTCCCTAACCACCAGGCCATCCTCCCAGGACAGCCAGTGGCACCACTGAAGAACACCTGTCAGGATATCAGGTATTTTAAACATTCAGGTCTGACTTTCAATTAAATAATACTCACACATGCCTTTAAAGAGCTGATAAGCATCTAGCAGTGGTGGCTAAGCAGTGATTGGAGGGATTACGAACAATTGGGGGTTTTTAAAAAACAATTGACTGGCTCAGCTCCTTATATTTGTGGCCTATTGGCAATTAATTGTTGAGTTGAAGTTGAATCCCTGTCACAAATGGTTGATTTTTCAGTTTAACAGATGACCTTCTCAACGAGCAACAAAGCTAAATCAAAACTGAACCTGATATGGAATCAGTGTCACTTTATCAGATGTGTGTTATCTGAGTAGCCATCACCTGACAAACTGCTTTTGTCCTAAACTGGAACCTATATGGTTCACTTCAGAGGAAAAGGAGTGTGCAGTGTAAAGGATATAATGGTGTTGTATGCAGAATGCAGTACGTTATTCCAAACACAGCCTGTGCGTCTGTGTGTGTCTTGCATTTCTTGGGGTCTGCATTTGTTCCTGTTTAACCATGTGTGTATCAATGTATGTATGTGTGTGTGTGTGTGTGTGTGTGTGTGTGTGTGTGTGTGTGTGTGTGTGTGTGTGTGTGTGTGTGTG
>JBBPDE010000107.1:18101133-18154662 GCA_037974605.1 Nannopetersius ansorgii | reverse complement strand
AGCAAAAGGTGGTTCTACAAAGTATTGACTCAGGGGGCTGAATAATTACGCACACTCCACTTTTCAGTTATTTATTTTTAAAAAAATGTTTGGAATCATGTATGATTTTCATTCCACTTCTCAAGTGTACATCACTTTGTATTGGTCTTTCACGTGGAATTCCAATAAAATAGACTCATGTTTGTGGCTGTAATGTGACAAAATGTGGAAAAGTTCAAGGGGGCCGAATACTTTTACAAGCCACTGTATGTATATAAATATATATATAAAGATGCGGTCAATAGAATAGGTAAAGAGGGGCATAAATATGTGTGGTGCGTGTGTGTGTGTGTGTGTGTGTGTGTGCAATTGTAATTCCACCTCTAACCCCTGATTTAATTTAATGAAGGACAGCTTGAGTCAAACCAGGTTTTCCAATGGAAATTCTAAGTAATCACACTGATACCCTTTACATAAAAACACTAATTATTGTGCAAAGTTGTTTGTGTTTATACCTGTAAATAACGAAAACTATTTTTTAAAAATCTATTTTTTTTATTATCAGGTTAAAAGACAACTAACAGCCTAAATAGCTCACAGTCTGAAAAAAACGTTTCATTTAAATATATTTCAATACATAAATAAGTGAAGGTGACAATCTGGTCATACGTGAACACACCACAGCACACAGTGTGAACAGCACCAAATACTTCCTCTGCAATTAGCCCATTCACCCTTGCTCACGGTACCTCAGAGG
Source organism: Nannopetersius ansorgii (assembly GCA_037974605.1). Lineage (NCBI taxonomy): Eukaryota > Metazoa > Chordata > Actinopteri > Characiformes > Alestidae > Nannopetersius > Nannopetersius ansorgii. Next base: position 18,153,926 of record JBBPDE010000107.1, on the reverse strand, counting down.
TGCCTGGCGGTCTTGGGAATCAAACCTGCGACTTCCTGATCTCAAGTATATAGCATATATACAGTATATAATTTAGGAGCTGTTTATGCAGCTGGTTGTCTTTTAACCTATTCATCCTTGTTCTAGTTAAGAAAATGCACTGTCAGCACCCAACTGTCAACAGCATTACAAATATTTATGTTAATTTCTTTTGAAAAAAAAAAAAAGGTCAGCTCTTTAGCTTTTCTGGACAATTCCCTGATTCTGAAATGTCTCACCTACCAATTATGTGCTTTATCTCATTTTGCATCCTGCCTTTCATTTACTCAGAACACATATCAGAGAATATCAGCCAAGTAAAAATTTTAACTATTTTTATTACACTTAATTTAAAAAAAATGCGATTACAACCTATACAAATTCTTCCTTTATAACACTTAGTAGTGACAGTAAAGTTGTAGTATTAGGCTGTACCGATTAGAAACTACATTTCCCAAGACCTCCCGCACGCACGTTGCTCCAGACTACCGCTGGAGTGTTGGAGAAACGCGTGCGGGCACTCAGAGATCTTCCAGACTCCACACAGAGGAACAGACATGCTTACTCTGGCAATTAGACAGCTTGCTCGGGTGAGTAAACATGCCTTTTTTGAAATAAATACTATTAATGACACAATTATTATGTATTTTATGTTAGCTCGTATTAGTAAGTTAGCTCGCTAGCTTATGTCGTAACGTTACTAGTCGCGAGGCTGCAGGACAGCTTAACTGTATTAGCTTGTTTGCTAACTCTGGAGATGTTTTAGTGAAAAATAAAAAAGGCCTTTGTGTTGTAGTTTAACTGACAGGTTAATGGGGTTTTAATGTGACTTTAATGACCACTTAAATGAGGAGGTAAACAGAGGTGTCTGTGTACGTGGCAGCAGGTTTAGCTCGCTAGCAGCTTGGACAGTGTTTGCTAGCAGAGCTACTGCTGTATTCATATAAATTACATTATTAAACACCTAAATAAAATTTACTGCCAAACTGTGTAAAAAAAAATGTGCGAAAGCATGCATTATAAGCCGCGAGATGGCACAAATATAAACGTTAATTAAGGAGCAGAGTGACTGAAGTTTCAAACCTTGCAACCTTTGTACCTAATAATAGTAATAATAATAAGTAAAATATGAAGTCCTCAATTAATTGTCTTTCAGCTAGACCTTATCCAATACCTGGGAGAGTTATAAAGCAGCCCAGTGTGTTTGTGTGGCTTGTTCAGAATGCAGAGCACAGAGTTAGAGCTCTCCTGTGCTACAGAGTTGGAGTAGAGGAGTGTAATGATGATGCAACCGTGCTGTCAGTGTTTCATCAGAACCTGGGGGTTGCTGTTACCCTACAGGCTTTCCAGACCACCCCACCCGCCGAAACCCGCGCCCCCGGCCTCGGTTCACCTGAGGGGAAAGAGCAGACTGTAATGCATTGCCCTGAGTTGGACTTGTGCTGTTAGAATGCAAGAAAGTGAAATATTTACAATGAGACTGTGGCTTTACTGGCCAAGTGTATCTACACGGATAGGATCAGCCTGGAGCTGACTACTCAGCCCTGAGCAGGAACAGTAGCTGATCCAGTGACTTCCTTCGCAAATTGCAAGGGATAAAAAAATTCATTTAAAACGATATATTTTTACTGTCCAACATGATGTCTCTTTCAGGATCACTTTTATCGTTAACATGCTTTATGCAATTACGTCATGTCATGCAATAAAAAAAGAAACTTGTAAAGTTTTGGTTTAGTAGTTATAGAGTTTTGACATGGTTTGTCTATATATTTTAACTGTAACATGACTTCCTTTGCAAATTGCAAGGGATAGAAACAAAAGTGCACACTTTTTAAAATACTGCACAGACAGGATCAGCCTGCAGTTACACTTGAACTGATGATTCAGCCTTGAGTGAAAACACAAGCTGTGTTTCCATTACCAAAAAAAATCAGAAGTTTTGGTTTAGTAGTTAAAAATGGTTGTGTTTGACGAAACACAACCATTTTTAACTACTAAACCTCCGGGTTTTGTTTACCTCTGGGTTTTGTTGTGTGTAATCAAACACATACACACTTGCTTTTGAAAATGGGAATCGTATGTGCTTTAATGTTCTTAAGCCTGATAGACAGCAAACCTATTAGCTCTACAGGAGGTGATATACATGAAGACCTGACATTTTATTTATTTTTTTCCCTAAAATGTTTCAGCACCTCTTGGGCCAAGTGCAGAGCAAATTACATCATCAGCAAATGTTTGCCAACACAGGTTTTCTTTTTTTATAGCCAGACATCAGAACCATTTGGTTAATAAATAAATATCTAGTGCCATTAAGTACTCAACAGTAACATTCAGAAGAATTTGAATGCAAACTCATTACTGGCGGTTTAATTTTCTGCCTAGTGTTCTGACCCCTGGTGTCACCTTGATTCTTCATCACACGAAGCAGTGTTCTAGATAATGTGCTCACTTGCTTCTTTTTAGGGTCAGCCATGGCTTTTATTAGATGGTTCACATGTTTGCATGCTTTTTCAATTGTGCAAATAAGTTACTTGTGACTCTTAATGTAATATAGAAGCGCGTGCATCTTTTTTGCATTTTGCCAGTTAAATGCTTTTATGGAAATTAGGGCATTAGTTAGTGTCCTGTTGAGATGAAAAATGCATAGTTTCAGTGCCATTGTTTTTTTGGCGAAGGGTGAGAATCAAAGCATAAAGTCCTCCAGAAAGTTCTGGCCTCAGCTGGAAAGCACACACACACTATATTAGATCTGCAGATTTGCTAGATCAGCAGACCTTTACTAAAGCTCCTGTTTTGGTCACCCCTTATATTCACCATTGAGTGACTTCTGAAACAGTCATTATTAGGAAATGAGGTCAGTTAAGCTGAATTTAGGGTGGCTGTAGCTGTTCAGTGGATCTTTTTGCCAAGTAAAGACTGTGTTCCTCCGCCAGAACAAACAGATCTAAAGCCAGATTGACTCCAGTTGAGTGGATGAGAGCACCCTGACTCCTACCAGGCTGTTTTTATTCAGCTCCGAGACTGACTGGGGGACAGTGAAACAGGTTTATTCAGGATGTGCAGCAGACAGTGTTCTCTACGCTTCCCTTGTTGGCCTCTCCACCTGTCGGTCCACTGCCTCTTATCTTCTTTCTTTCATAAGTGGTGCTGTTAACCAGAGCACTCAATAATGAACTACTACTTGTTGTGTTTGCATAATATGGTGTTCAGAAGAGACAAAGCTCACCTCTGTCTCTGACCAATGAGATGAGTCCTTTGTCGGCACACCCCCAACCCTCAATGCATGGACTGGAACTACGAAGCTAATGCAGCTAAAAAGTAATGGAGGCTTGTACTCTGATCTGTAGTATCATGCAAACTGCTTGCCTAAATCATCACACACTGCAGCGGTAAAAGGGAAATTTCTCAGATTTTGTCAGCATAAAAGTGTTGTTAACATCATACATACATCAGTTTTAATTACTAAAACCTAATATGATCAGAGCACATAAATGTGAGTTTAATATGTAGTAATGATAGTGGTCAGTGTAGTTTTCTTTAGGAACAATTTTACCAAAACTTTCTCAAAACTAGTGAAAAACAGCATTATGCAACATTTTCATGTTCATTTCATGTATCAACGTTCTGTAAGGGAGATTTTAGAGGCTCTTTTAGAGGCTGTTCATCTTGTTGGACATCTGGTTCCTTTGAACCGCCACTGTGAACAATTCCTGTTTCTTTAGATACTTCCAAAAATTGTTAATTTCTATTTTGCCAATCTCCCTGACTTGCTTTTGTGGATTCTGTGATGGTTTGACTCACCTTTTCCTGTACAATTGTTCTTACTGATTTTTTTCTATGCCATGTACTTTGGACAAATGCACAAAAGTACTTATTGATGACTTTTTATTGGCAACAGCAACTGTTACCCTACCATAATTGCCCTATTAAACTGGAAATACTGGAAACTACAAGCTATGATAGTTGTGCGTGTCCAGGTCAGATGTGTAATAAATGTGTTGGAAGCCTTCAGGAAGAAACCACAGCCTCCTGCCATAATATCGTCTATTTATTCCCTATAATTCCTTTAAGATGTCCTTATTATCTGTAGCCTAAATTATGCTGAATAGTTTTTAACTTTGTGAATAGAGATAAGCCATATTTGTCGCTTGTAGATGTGAGGATACTTAATAATTGATCAGATCATATATTTTAATGATTTCATCTCTATTTTTAGCCCCGCTGTGCCTCAGTCCCACTTTTGCGAAAGTGGGTGGAGGGATGGGGTCGGGGTGGGGGGTGAGTTGCATCTGCCTGAGACGGCATTGGCAGGACGCTGCCGTTAAATCCGGCAGCCAAACTGATTGAGCAGGCACTCAGAAATGCAGAGTTAGTCTAGATGCATATTAAAAAGATTACTCCAGCGCCCTCCATGTTCCTCTGCTTCTGAAGCGGCTTCAGTTCGTGCTCCCTCACTTTTTCTTTCACTTCATCGGGCCCAGATGTGTCCCATCATGCACCAGTGAACGCAGGATGACAGGGACGGATGCGTTCCAGGATCGCTCCTTGTGGCCGACTCCATCTCCAGGATTACGGCGATAATGTTCCAGTCTCTGTGGGAAATTGGCTTTCCACACTCCTGATTGTTCCGTGTCACTCGCCTTCAGGCTGGAAAGAGCCGAGTGCTAGAGAGTGAGGGCTTAGGCCTCCATCTCTCTGTCTTTTTTTGCCTGCTGAACCTGCCCCATGTGTCATCCTCGGCCAAATCGGTGGTAATTTGTAACGGCCGCTCACCTATTAGTCACTGACAAGAAAGAAAAGAATGTGTGTCATTCTGACTGATCTCTGCGGCCTGTTGACACTCTTCTGCTCGCCCCTTGCTTCGTTCTGCACTCTCTCTCCGTCACCTGTGTTACAAGGCTGATTGTCATCAGCGAGACCTTGATGGACAGCAGTCATCTGTAAAATTGACTCCTTCCCTTGGACACCAGAAAATAACAAAAAATAATAAGTAAAATGAAATGATTTTTCTCCTCCCCCCCCTTCTCTCCATCTCTCTCTCTCTTTCCCTCTCTCTCTCATATGCTCTTTCTCTGTTTCGAGGTTACTTTCTTATGTGAATCGGGGTTGGTGCAGAATTGGGAAATGTTGAAGTATGTTTGTGTGGGTGTGTGTGCCTGGTTGTGTGTTTGAGCTATTCTCGTGCTCTGTGCCGCTACAAAGTTCCCACTTCAAAGTTCACCTTCAGAGCCTGTTATATCTCTCGTTCCAAATATAGTTCCATGACAGATCCGGTCCTTGTGTCTTATCAGTTCTAATTTTCATCTTTTTTTTTTTTTTTTTTCCATGCTCAGAATATTTTAATAATTATCATCTGTAAGTGTTGATAATGCTCCAGAATAATTTGTGTGCATGCTCTGGAGTTGTTGCTAAGCCTACAGTCTTCCTTGTGAAACACGAGGGGCTGCACAATAAATGATTTATTTTCATTATCATGACCAAGTTACAAGCACCCAGCGATGGTTAAAAACTCATTTATAACTGATTTAAATTTGTTAATCTCAGAGGATGGGTGTTGAATTGATATTTGATGTTGTTTATAGTGTTATACAAGGGCCAATCAACAACCCAGTCCCTGGCTCATACTGTACATCTCCTTCCCCACCACCTTACAGCTCTAGTTCCATTAGTAAACTGTGTCACAACTGAAGAGTCATTATTTTTCCTTGATTACAGTTTTGTTTTAAACATTGTGTGATGAATCAAATCATGGATGGTGCTTATTGTTACACTCCCTATGTGGAGCATATCAAGACACTGAGATGTGTACAAAGACTAACACATTACAGATGTAGTAGAAGCGGGCTGCCTGCTGGGCAGCAGTATTTTCCATCTCATTACACCAATTGCTAAACAACTGCTAGGGTTAGCCCCTGTGATCAAAAGGTCGTGGGCTCGAATCTCAGGGCTGCCATTGGCCATATACTTCAGGTTTCTTATAGTCGGGCTGAACTAGGTCGCTAAAATTGAGTAATTCAAAATTCTTTTCTTTATTACCAGATTAAATACACTTTCATAGTCAAATTAAAGGAGACGATATACTACATCTACAACTTGCACTGAATAGCATTTCAAAAAAAATTTTTTTTTTTTTTTACAAATGTCAACTGTCCACTCCAGAGTTTGAATCTGTGGAAAAATTCTATTACAAGTCAATAGTGTATGATTTGCTTACGCTGATGAGTAATAATAATGAAAATGATCAAGTAGAATTTACATGGTTTTTCATTGCAGTAAACACAAGTGAATTTGGGACTTTATTTCTGTCAAATGAAAAGAACTACAAAAAAATGTATTGTGGCTTAACTGTTTGCCATGGTTATCTCAATGTGTTTCAAGTATATTAGAAAGTATAATTACACTGTGTAGCAATGCATTTTCAGTATAATGTATAACCAAACTAAAATATTAAACTCTTTAGTTTTTCACTCCTAGTTTAATTAAAAAAAAATAACAGTATTCATTGCAAAAACGTACGATATTGTAGTGCATCTTCAATCCTATGGAATGTAATTATCAGTATATTTATGACTGGATTTGACAGATACAGCCAGCTGCTGGACTGCTCAGTCTGTGCACACTCTCACAACTCTGGAGTTGTTCATATCACACACATTTTTACACTTCTTTTCACATCACTCGTCTTCCTTCTGTATTGCAATGTTCTCTGTGTCCCCAGTGGAGGAGTAGACAGCAAAGGACAGGTCCCGTCAGAGACTAATGACCCATGTGATATGTGTGTGTGCCTGTATGTGTGTGTGTGTGGTCATGATTTGGCCCCTGAGAGACAGCCGGGCGCTCCCTGTCCCACGGCTGGCGCGGAGGGCGCTAGCGCTGACAGAAGGCCAGAGGAGCTGTGCCACTCTACTGCCCATTACCGCGGCAACACCACTTCCTCAGGCACCCCTCGTCCTGACCCTGCATTCTTACTCGAGAGGGAGAGGAGAGCAGATTGTGCATATGTGCATGTGTGATTGTTCAGTTAGGAGGAAACTGAATCAGAAAAGTAGCATCGGTCTGTATACTGATCGGCCATAACATTTCACTGACAGGTAAAGTGAATTGCATTATCTTATTACAATGACTCCTGTCAAGGAGTGGTACATGCCAGACAGCAAGTGAACACTCTTTTCATGAAGATCACAAATCGGGAAGATGGTCAACTGTAAGGATCTGGGTCACTTTGGCAAAAGCCAAACTGTGATTACTGGACAACTGCTACTGTAGTAGAAACTGCTGAAAAACTGTGTCTATAATAGAAAGGTGTCAGAACACACGGTGCATCATAGCTTGCTGCTGATGGAGCTACTTGTAATAGGCTTGTGAGCATCAGAACTGGACCTTATTTAATCAAAATATGAGCTGTGTGTTTATGAAAAAGTTGTTTAATATTGAGTATCTACTGACATTAGGGATGTTAGATTAATCCATTAAATAATAAAATCATAATTAGACATTCTAAATGATGGGTCAGAGTGCAGGCTCCTCATGCATTTAAAGTGGTCACAAAATCATGAATACTGCTTATTGATTTCAACATTCTTACTGATCATTGCCAATAATTGTTAAGCAGGTCAAGTCCTAGAAGTAATAGCTAATACTTATCCATCATCTGAATTGCTTATATTTAACCTGTCCCAGCGGTCTTGGGGTGAAAGACAAGGGAAGAACATGCAAACCCCACATAGAAGGGATCTTTGGCCCCATGGCCAAAAATCCAGCCTAGGACCTTCTGTGCCGCTCTGTCGCCCAGTATAGCCAATAGCCCAGTATAGTTGATCCATTAAAATATCCCTTGATTGGCTCTGATATTGACATTCATATCTTAAATGGAAATTTATATAAGATTATACAAGGTACTTTAGCTTCTTCACTGAGTAGTTTAATACATATGTGTCATCTCTCAGTCACTAAAGAGTTTTCACTAATGGCTGTAACCTGTGGCATCTTCTTAACCTTCTTCAAACTCAGCCATTTGCCCTTGTGCCTGAGCTGAAGTAATGAACGTCTTATTCATTTTGTCACATGCCCTGAGAACTATTATAACAGTCATTAGGGTTATTTATTTACTCATAAGAGTTACAGTATTTACCCATTATATCACCAAGACACTGTAGGCACCCACCTCACCCTGCAGCATTATGGCCTCTGATGAAGTGGCAGAGTCAGTTCCAACCATTGGTGCTCTCATGCTAGGCTAAGCCCGTTTCTCATACATCGTCTTCTAATGCTCCCACATCATTGAGCTAATTGTTTTTTAATAACGTTTTTTAAATGAAGTAGTCCATCAGACTCCTAGCCTCCCGTGGAGCAAGGAGCATCGGTGGCTTGGAAAAAGGGTCGAGCAGGGGGTCCATTATCTTTATTACTGTTATTTATGAAGTACTTGGCTTGCTGCATTTATTAAGTACAAACACCGTCTTGGCGATTTTATCGTAAAACACAAATTTCCAAGAAAATACAGTAGTTGTTAGTAAGCCCTTTTTGTCCATAGGTGGAGCATAGCTCCTGAAAGAGGAACAAATGGAGACAAAACAGCTGAGAAATGTCAAAGAAGCAATTGGTTGTTGGCGTAAAATTGTACAGGAGAGCACAGCAAGAAATGAAAGGGAAAAAGCGTGATGGAGAGGATGACCTGAAAATGAGGCCTGAACTGACAAACGAATGAAAATAACAGAACAGAACAGATGAAGCCGAGCGTTTTGTAGAGCGAGAGAGAACTGATAAAGGCCTCATGCAAAGTGAAGTGTGTGTGAGTGTGTGATTAGATAAGAGTTGTGCTGAATTTTTACCCTGCTTAGTGGAGTCCTGCAATAAAGTCTGATCAGTACTGCTGACTCTGGCATAATTAACCCTCCACACTGATTATTATATCTCCCAGCCAGTAACAACCCCCCCCACCCTCATGTCTGTGGATGAGGCTATTCCACCACTATTCTCAACTGTTCTAGTGTTGGTTCTGCACATCAATGAGCTCACACAAGATTAATTTCAAACAATTTTAAATATATGTATACTTGGTTCCAGATTTAAAAGATTCAGAGTCTAAAATGAGTAGGACTAGACCCACTCATTAATTTGCAGCAACATGATGCATCTAACAGTTTGTACGTTTGTTTTTTTCTTTTCTTTTCAAACAGCTGTTCGGAGCTAAGTCTAGCACAGTTCCTACATTTTCTTGTGTTTATTAGTCTCTTCAAAAATAATCATTCTGAGCACTACTTCATGGACCTAGCCCATATGCTCCTTTACTTATCTCTTCCTGCTGTGCTGCCACATTTAAAATGATTTTAGAAAGTATCTCCAATCTACCACAAAGAAATGTAATGTTGCTTCACCGTTCACTCTTTAAAATTCATTTGAAAACATTAACAAATTGTATTGGTTTAAGGAATTAATAAAACAAATATTCAAAATAAATATTAGACCAAAACTAATATATATTTTATTGCAGTGTTGCCAGATTGGCCAGAATCCTGCATTAGCAAGGTTGAAAATAATTGTTTACAAGTGATTATTTGTTTTGCTTTGCATTCATTCCATCAAAAAACACAAATAAGAGCAAAGTATATGGTGGTTATTTGATAAAATGAAAAGTAAAATATACTCAATACAACATATGTCTTTTGTGATTTGTAATAAGGACACTTTTTCTACTATAGAATATCGTGATCAGTGAGTCTGTTCATACATTCAGCTTAAAGATTTTAAAAGCTGTTTTAAATGATAGGATTTTTGACTTACTTCAAACATGTTAAATATGCTACGTTGATTCTTTGAGCAGCAGTCATAATAATGCAGATGTTGTATTTCTTTACCTAAAGCGTCTCAGAGTCACAAACGGCATGAGGAGCGAACCTTTCCTCCTGAAGGTATTTTCAGATGGCAGAGTGAATAAACTACAGGAGCAACTGTGACGTCTAGACCCTGATTGGTCAGCCTGTTCATAAACATATTCTGCAGCTTAGAAAGTCCCTCTGGCTCCATTTATAATTTTACACAGCGGTTTCAACCTTGCTATAAAAGTAGGTATTAAACTCACTCGACTTAAAGTGACCTCACAATTCAAACCCTGGCAACACACTGATTGGCGTCGTGTGGCGACCCAGCACATGCACGTCCCTGACCCAGACCGAGTCAAGAACCATATTTAATACTGCGAATTTCAACCCTAGTCCCTGGACCACCCTGCCCAGCAGTATTTCAGGTATTCATTACCTTCAGCATACTTGATCCAGCTCATGAAGAGCTTGATAATTAGCCAGTGAGCTGGTTATCAGTTGGGCTGGGAGAAAGCAACACAATTCTGTGGCATCAGCCAAAGAAAAAACAAAAAACCTTTGGAACCTAAGAGTGTCTGAGCTAAATGGAATAGTTGCATCTTGTGCTTTCCTGTTCTAGCTGTCGTCTGAATTGCCTTGGAATGGTATAGGCTATTCCCACCCTGGCAGACTAAGTAGCCCTTGTCTTCACAAATTCAGCATAACATCTTAATTTGCATTATTCTGCCTCTACCTTGGGAAAAAATCTGCATCATGTTTACCTTGGAGCTCTTGGCTATGAAGCTGATGATTCTTTCTGTACTCTTCACCGTGAGCTCTGCTTGAAAGTGGGCTGCCTCTCCTTGGCTCTAAGATGAAAGCAGTGGTTTAATATTCTTTTACATGACCCTACAGTTAGCTCAAATTTATTTGACATGCCCAGCCTGCTGAAAGTAATGTTTCATCAGACTGTGTTGTATGTCTGTTGCATATTATAATTTTTCTACCTGTTTTTTTTTTTTTTAAATACATTAAAGTTTTGTTTTACGCTTTGGTCTCAGTTGGGTTTCGCTGCATAAATAATTGAATTGATTTTCAGGTGCTGGTTTCAAGCAATAATGCAAAATAACAAATATGAAAGGTTTGAATTATTTGAATGAATAAACATTAAAACAAGTTACTTTAAAAATATATTTACTCATAAGCCTTCTCAGCTGCAGCCTGTCATTTGGATGGTAAAAATTCAAATTTCTTTTTCTGTGTGTCCATGTATGATCTCAGCCCCTGTGCCAGGGTGGCCCTGCAGCCATAAGCGCAGGCCTGAGGGGCCAGCAATCTGCAGCCGCTCGGGCAGCTGAACACGACCGGCCCTGGACTGGGCAGGAGAGCCTGGCCCAAGATGACCCTGAGATGTGGGACCTGTTGCAGAAAGAGAAGGATAGACAGTGTCGAGGACTGGAACTCATCGCTTCAGAGGTGAGCACAAAACATACTCATCACAGCTTCACTACTGACATTTTCAAAGTCTGCTTTAGCTTTTAGATTGAGCTATTCCCGGAGTGGTAATCTTATTGTTAAGCATGAGGAAATGTGTATTGCAGTGACACTTCATAGAAAAGATAGATCTGGAAAATCTGTAAGTTCTTGATTTGAATTACTACATTGTGCCATCAGTTTTTAGGTGCCTCCACTGGCACCCTCATTATTGACCAATTTTTTCAGCTCCAGTTATCATACAGCTAGGGTACATAGTGCACCCAGCAGTGCCACTGCGTCTGACATACTCATAAAAGTGTGACCCATACTAACATGTCGCTGTACATCAGTGTAACTTTTCTGAAATGATTCTGTTTTTATGCATTATTGTAAATGTTTAAAATTCTTCCTGATTTGAGGTAGATTGTTTTCATTCTGTATGTGAACAAAAATGAGTTAGTAGTAGTCCTTGTAATCAAATAACCCATGTGATTTAAGATTTTTGACATATTTGGCAATGACTTGTTAATATGCCATCTTGTCTCATACTACAGTGCTGCTGTAGTCTGTAGAGCAAGATTTTCTTGCTTAAGTGATAAGAATACCCCTTCTGATGTGATATTTTGAATGTGGGAACAAAAGCTCCAAGCACTTTGGGTGGGTACAGAAAAGAATAACCCCCTTTAAAATATTCACATTTTGTTGCTTTGCAGCCTGGAATGAAGACACACAGTAAAAATGTATTTGTCCAGTTGGGTTTACCTAATACTCAAGAAAGGCCACATTAATCTCAATTGAATAATCTCACACCTTGAAGGTTCTGAGGCCAAGCAGGAAAAAGGGGTTATAGTCAGATAAGACCCGAATCTAAATCACAGTCCAATACAGCTCTCCGTCCAAAGAACCCCATACCTATAATAGAGAATGGAGGTTGTACATCCATGTAGGGGTGTTTCTCTGGACTGGTGCACTTGTCAGGAGAGAAGAGAAAATGGAAAAGGCAAATACTGCAGCTCTGTGCCAAAAGTCAATGGGACAGTGACCTAAAACACGCAGCTAAATTGACTACCCAGTGGCTGAAGGAGGAAAAAGTGAATGTCCTTACATGGGCTTCTCAAAGCCCAGAGCTAAGCCCCGTTATAAAATTGTGGACAGTTCTGTACAGAAGAGTGGGCAGATTCTAGATGTGCAAAGTTGGTAGAGAAGTATCCCAACAGGCTCAAGGTAGTAATTAAAGCAAAAGGTGGTTCCTCAGAGTACTGACATAGGTGGTGATTTTTTTATCTATCACAATGACTTTAGATGTTAGTTACATATTGTAAATACAACTATAAATACAACTGTGTTTTTTTGTGCAAAGCAACAAAATGTAAATATTTTTGGGCTGCAAAGCAACAAAATGTGAATGTGTTGAAGGGGTGATTCATTTCCACTGTATTTGGAGATGGCCTGTTTAATCTTTTGGCTAAGTAAACTGGGCTAGCTAGGCAGTATATAGTCAGTGAGTTTGATAACTGTCTTTTTCCTAAATTGGGCAGCTGGTGGCCTAGTGGTTCGGTAGTTGCCACTGCGTTCAGAAGGTTGTGTGTTCGAATCCCAGGACTGTAAGTGGCACCTCTGAGCAAGATGCAGCCCCCACACAGGCACTGTGTTCCTGACTGTCCACTGCTCTTCACTTGGTGCTTCACACTTTACGCTTTTAAATTGTCATTACAATGGAGAGTATAGTTTAGGGTTCATCGTTGATGGCAGCACACTGCTTCAGTTGTTGAATAGGTTAAATGCAGAGAAAGAATTTCACATTGTTCACACTGTGTGCTGTGCTGTGGTGTGTTTATGCGTGACTATAAGGGAGCACTTTGCTTTACTTTATTTCAGCTTTCAGATCTCTTTAGTAGTCCTTTGAAAAGCTGGCTGGTCTGAAATGAAACCCTTACATTACATGGCCTTGAATGGGTGTACAAAAAGTACAGCTTAGAGAAGGACAAGCAGGAACAAAAGCCAAGGATGAAGTTGAAGCATGCAGACATAAGCATGCAATGATGTTTTTTTTATTATTGACACAAGCACCCGTCTGGGACTTGGGTCACAAAGCAGCAGTCATGATTCCAGTGGAACCTGTTGAGTCTGAGTTTCCTGGAAAGCCTGGAGAAATCTACAGACTCCCTGCAGTCTGGAAGCAGCAGGAACAGATCAGTTGATGATTTTGCTTAAGTGCATCACTCTTGCTGGATAGTAGATAATGGGGCTGCACAATATACCGCAAATTTACAGTCATCACGGTATCAACATGCTCAATATACATATCGTGAAAGACTGACTGAATGGCAATAAATGGTGTTTTTCCAAAGCTTTTCATCCAGCGCCACAGAGAAGAGGGCAAAAAAATCACTGGGCAGTTTCTTCATCTTCTGTGCTATTGTTATATATTGTTCCCTTTGCTATTTTTTCTAGCTAAGTACTTTAAATTATGTTTATATTTATTTAAGAGTTAAAATGATTTAGAAAATATTTTCAGTTTTTTTTCAACCATGTTCAATGGTCTGGAGTCTGTTACCAGCAAATCCAAAGCAGAAAAACATTAACACTATAAAGGCTTTTACTCATTATCGCAACACTCATTATCGCATATGGCATGTTTTCCTAATATTGTGCAGCCCTAGTAGATAATAATTTGGTACGCAAATCCAGAGGCTAAATGGTGCCTGGATAATTTGAGGACAACGTGCTAGGAGCTTGACAACCTTGTGGCCATCATCTCTGGATGTCTCCAGTGAGGGCATTTGCGCATCTGCTGTTTGAGTGTCATTTCGGGCATCTGTGAGGTTCTCCTGATGTCCCTGTGCCACCCCCGACACACACTGTTCTGGAGATGAGTTCCAGGTCACTTATGTACTTTCTTCTAATACACACTCCCGGTGCTGTACTTTCAAACACTGCTGTTTACTGATGAGATATGCCCTGATGGATCCATGGCATTGTTCACACAAGAGCTGTGCTGCAAAGCAGTTGATTGAGAGAATGAACAGGTTTGTTATGAAACCAAGGAACTCTGAGGGAACAAAGCATAGTAAAGCTTTAAGAGCCTGTTGTGTTATTTCATTCTAAAACAAATTACTTTTATGAGTCTGCAGCACATGGTCCAAAGGTTTTGTGAGGGAGAGCTGGAGAAGTGAAAAGGGACGTATTAGGCCCTGGCGAGTATGTGGAAAAATAATTTCTAGGTGGCTAAAATTGACATTTAAAATGTAGGTTTTATTTATGTTAGGTTTTATTTCTAATAGTCATATTCTGAAATATAGTGTATTTATATTTACCAGCTGTATAGATTATGGTAAATACTCATGTAATTGTAAAGGGGATGACTCATTGGCACCACTGGCATCAAGAAAGTGCAAATCCAAATGCCAGTGAAATCGCAGGGAAACAAGTTGGCATGTTATGTGGTAATGGTGTAATGAATTGTGGTTGATCCTTGATCCTCATGGATACTCCACTTTGGTTTGCATACAGGTGATCCACAGGTTTACCTATTACAGGATGAAATACAATTTTACTGTTGCTGTTATTCATGTATAATAACTGCTTACATTTTAATGTAGAGTTGCAGTAATTAAATAAAAGTTGTTGTAATATGAGCAGCAATTAAGAGCAGTTTAGAGTGTGATGGTGGTAGTGGCTCAATGGGTAGGATACTTGCCTTTGGACCAAGAGGTCATGTGTCCTAATCCTGCCTTAAGCACACCACCTCTGCATAAGACCCTTAGCCCCAGGTTGCTCCAGGGAGACTGTCCCCTGTAGTTAGGGAAAGGAAGTAGCTTTGGATAAAAGCATCTTCTAAATGTAAATGAAATTAATGAAATTGATTTTCTGTTTTCCCTATAAAATATACTGATGAGAGAAGAAGGGTGGTAAAACCATTGTTATAACACTCATATGGCACCCTGATGTGTCAAGGAGCCAAGGCACAACAGGAGCTTCTTATTGAGGCAATAAGTGTTTTGCTACAGATTCAGACCAGGCTAAAGCCATTACAAAAGCTATTGTGATATTTATTAATGCAGACATGAGGCCATACGCCCTCTCAATTACTTTAGTATTAAGAATGCCTGATTATTATGATCAGGAAAAGATAAAAATTGGGAATTGATTGTCCAAGGCATCTTTTGTTGCCTTCATCACAGATGTGTGGCCCTTAGGGCAACGGAAAGCATCACAGTGGAGTGTGAGATGCGAAGTGCGGTGTTATATTTGAATTCCTTTTTTAAAGACAGTCATTTTAGCTTCTCCTGCTTTTCTTCTGAAGTCTTCTGATGTTCAATGCTTGAATAGAAATATTTTTTTTAGAAGAACAAGTAACCAAAATTATGGAGTTGTATTGGTTTGTTTTTTATTTAGAGAAGGTCAAAACTCAGTTTAGCAGCATCAGATCTCTTAATGAGGACGTCTGGGTACTGCCATGAGAAATTTTGGGCTAATTGTGAATGGGAAGTAGTGTTATTAGTGTAGGAACAAACAAAGTGTTATTTTGTAAACCAATCCAATGCCTCATGAAAGTGGAGCTCAAAGGAAGGGGAAGATGGTGCACTCATCGACGTGGTCCAACAGGCAATAACCCAGGCATTAGCACATGAATGTCATTTAACAAGCCTGAAAATCTTCCAAAACATCAGTTAAGCAGATAGATGTACATCACACGAGCAGTGAACATATTTTAGAAATAAATCTTATTATAAGGAAAAAACTTTTGAAAAAACAAAAGATGCCCTGTGCTACTGATGAGTGTTGAAATGAAATGAAAAGAACATGCATTATTGAAAATTATGTGGTGAATTTTGCTTGTATTCTAGAAGATCACATCTGGCTCTTCACAGTTGCTCAAATCTTTTGGAACTAATGGTGGGCATAGATTATTTTTTTAATCTAGATTAATCTCACTGTAATTTTTTAATTAAAATGGCTCATTTGAATTCTGCCGAAGGTCTAAAACCCCCCGCCCACCAAAAAAAGAAATCCCAAGCCACCCTAAATATATAGTCATTATTCTACTATTTTTAAATTATATATCCAAACATTTCCTACAAGATATCACTGAGCGCAGATACGCACTTTACAAATAGAAACAAGACTATGGATTGAAATGAAAAATAATAAGTCTAGCTATCATTATTGAATTAAAATGATATACTGGCTGTTGGAGCTGCTGTAGGTAGCAGACGAGCATTAGGACCCAGGCGAAGCTACACGGCGCTGCTTGTTAGCGAGTAGCAACCGGAGCCTGATTAGTAACATTTCTCGCGACATTTGTACTCAGTTCAACAGAACAATACTATGAGTGTCTATAACTGTTCACTGCTTAACTTTACTCTAAGAGAGTCAGGTTAACGCAGCACGTTAACGTCGATAACGGCCCACCACTAATTGGAACGCTGCGCTGTGCGTCCTCTTTCTAGAGGGTTTTAGCCTAGACATTCACATACATTGACCTTCTGTGACCTTTTTTTAGAATCAGTGAAGTTGATGTAAAATGTTGTTTGATGAATTTTACTCACGTGTGAGAAAAGTCATGTCACATTTTCGATTTTGGTGCAAAAATTTCGACCATTTCAGAGTAATTGTTCATCAGCCTTTCTTAACTTTCTGTGCTTTTGAGCATTTTTTCTGAAATGTTTTGGTCTTTTTGAGTCATCGTAGTTAGACACAGTTAAAATTGACTCGGCGCATAACCAATTTTTGATCCTCTAAAACTTTACTAATTAGGTATTAATCGACTCACTGTAAATGGCCTTTTACTCACAAGAAACAGTTTGTAATGTCTGTGAGAGCTTGCCTAAGCAGAGAAACTTTCAGACAGCAGGTGATTTTCAAAACAGTAGGCATTCTGCCAGCATTGCTTCAGCATCAGCTAAGACTAATGTTGAAAAGGAAATTAATGGCACCGCAGCAAGACGAAAACAGCTGCTTGAGAAAGAACACCTTTGTAACTCATTGAAGTTTTTGCCGAAAAAGCACCTTAACAGTCACTAAGATCATGTGGAAATGATCGGTGGGCAAATGCAAAGTGGAGCTTTTTGAATCAAGGTAGGTGTCCTGATACTTGGTCCAACCCAAGCGCTAAATTCAGCAGCCGTTGTTGAGTTTTTCAAAGTCAAAAATGCTTTTTGTATGTGATTCAGAAAAGGACTGAATGAAGACATTAACTCATTTTTACCAGGATTTTTGTGGCTTGTGTTAACGTGTGTCCCCTGAAAATTACATTTAAGGGCGTACATGATTGACGCACAGCCTGAATGGCACTGGAAGAAAAAAAATCCTAATTACATCAAGACAGATCCTAATAACTTTAGTATATGGGCTATACAATAAAAGTTTCACATTTTGCAGACAGCATAATTGATTGAGTCATTGAATAATGAGCATTTAGCGGTGGTTTCCCACATCTGTAGTGAATGTTACATGAATGGCAGTATGAGCAGTCAACAGTTTTAACAAAAATGTTTTAATGTATTTTAACAAAATGTTTGTTTAGATTTTGATTGGTACTGTTTAAGTGTTTTCAAATTACTGACCCAGACCTGAACCAGCACCAGAGATTGCCACAAAACAACAGTTCACTGTGGAAGTTCAGTCTGACTGTAACCTTATATTTGTTCCTTTTCCTTCACACTCAGTCTCTCTCTCTCTCTCTCTCTCTCGCTCGCTCTCGTGCTCTCTCTCTTCTCTCTTCCCTCTCTCTCCCCTCCCTCCTTCCCTCCCTAAGTACCTGTGGATCCCCTATAGTGCCAGTGTGTTTGTGCCGCAAGACCACAAAAGTCCTCAGATTGCGTTTCCAATTTGTTTGCTTTCACAGCATGACTGTGTTGTGTGTTTGAGAGATGTTGCCTGCACTGTGGTGTTTGAGGCCAAACATTAATGCTGTGTTTGTGTGAAAGACAGTAAGGGAGACAGGAGTGGGGGTGTGCTGTGATCTTATGGGTTGGGTATTGTCAGGATACCACCCTGCAGGGAAAGTGTTTCATGATGTCCTCAGGGGTGAGAGACTAGAGTTTATGATAAACACTACAAACAAATATTTACTCTCCACTGTGTGCGTGTGTGTGTGTGTGTGTGTGTGCACGCATTTGTGTTTTTCGCCCCACAGAATTTTTGCAGCAGAGCAGCTCTTGAGGCCCAGGGCTCTTGTCTAAATAACAAGTACTCAGAAGGCTACCCAGGAAAAAGGTACAATATGTGTGTCAATAATAGATTGTGAATACATATCATTTTTGCGTGCAGACATGCCGAGGCTGGTTTCAAGTGGAACATTATTATAAAATGCAATTTCTGTGCTGGGACCTCCAGAAATAGGGGCACACTTGGTAAAGATAAACAGCAAAGAATATGGAAAAATAATTTAGTTTTGTCAGCACTGTTATGTGGGTAAATATACATGCATCTAAACTTTTCAGTGAGTTTAAATCATTTTTGCCTCACAGCCCTTAGCCACAATTATTTTTACCACTAAGTTTTTCTTGTCTTGCAACACTCCGAGAACTGCTCTTCTTCCATGCCAAGAAAGATTCTCACCTGTGGAATCTTCTCTTTAGCTCAGGTGGAAGGTTTTCTATTAGCTTTTGTTTAGTTTGTGGTCAAGGGACTGGGGTGGTCTAGAGAAATGACTGATTCTGTGTTCAGACCAGTTCTGTGGGGACTAGGATGTTTGTTTTGGATCATAGTAATGATGGACGGTTCCCCTATCAGAAACAAATTTCCATGTAGAATCTCTTGATGTTTAATCCATACAATCATGATGCCATCATTCTACCAAGGTCCCTTTGGTGTCTATGAAAAAAAAAAACTCAACCACACATCCCAGACCTACAACCATACTTCATTGGAGGATTAAGTTTATTTTCCCTCCATGATCTTGACTCTTTTTGACTCCCCTCTGGAGTTGATTGCCAAAAACTAATTGAAAAAAGATCCAGATTAAAATGAAAGTTTCAGTGACATTTTACAAGCTCCAGGAGCTCATATTTGTTGTTTGGAGACTTAACAACTTCAGGATTCAACCAACTGAAATTAAAGAAAAGTTTGGGGGTTTTTTTGGAGACAGAGTTTCCAAAATGCTTTCAAACATTCTTCATTGTTCATTATGTCCTGGTTTAGGCAGGTTTGTCGCCACGTGAGTTGTTAAAAGTTTCTTTATTTGTAGTATTCTATTTATGGAAATTAATATTTTTAGGCAAAGACATATTTTCTAACAGCAATTGCTTTAGTTATGAAGGTCAAAAACCTTAGGTTTCATTTGTATATTCTTTAATCTTTCCTGTGTCAGTGAAGGACAGGATGTGTGGCCTGCTTGCTGCCTTATGAATATAGACCTGCCAAACAAAAGCTGAAGTGTTCATAAAAAGCTTAGGTGTGTTTGAAAGTAAAATTTGAATGAGAAAGTTGGACAGTTAGATTTTGTTTGCTATACTTGTAATACATGTGTTTTTGAGATGTTTTTTTGTTTTGTTTATACGTCTTTGTGGAACATACACTGAAAGTTCTTTGTAATGAATACACTATGCTTTATACTCAGTATCTAAAAAATGATTTCGTTTGAAGATTATTTGTCTCATATTTTTGTAAGAAAAGGCTGATCTTGGAGAAAAAGGCTGTCACACAATTATCTTTTTCCACCTTTAACAAGTACATGTCAGGAACTGTTAATAACGAGTGTGTGTTTGTGTGGTGGCGGGTGTTTTTATATAGATATTATGGTGGTGCAGAGGTGGTGGATCAAATTGAGCTGCTGTGTCAGAAACGGGCTCTGGAGGCATTTGATTTGGACCCGGTGCGCTGGGGTGTCAACGTGCAGCCCTACTCGGGCTCCCCCGCCAACTTTGCTGCTTACACGGCTGTATTGAACCCCCACGACCGCCTCATGGGCCTGGACCTGCCTGATGGAGGACAGTGAGTGACCTAAAAGTATCCATTCCCTCACACTCTTCTCTCCTCTACTCCTATTCACATTAACCTCTGTCTAGGGGGGTACCTCAGAATTTCACATTTTAAGAAACATTTTAAGTGGCCAAAAATAAAACCGATCCAGAGCGACGTACATAAATTCGTTCATCATATCTGTGCAGTATTATATGATGCATATTTTAATTGTGACTGACTCACCTATTGTACAGGAAGTTCTACAGGGTTGATTTTATTGAGAATCCACTTGTTGCTGTGACAGAAATTTGAAAATGGTATATGATATTTTGATTTAGGACTCCAGAAGGACAGAATGTGTAGGTGACTGTGGGCTAAAAAAAAAACTTTGCGAATTTTACTGCATTCATAACCCCATATAGTTCAATTGTTTTCCTTCATAATTCTGATTATGGTAGATTTTGCTATTTCTGGGTGCATGTAAAATCATGTGTATCAGTTCTTTTGTTCATGTTTTTCCCTTGTTTATGTTTTACCTTCATATCCAATGGTTCATATTTGTTTCTGTTCCTCATTTGTCCAGTTTTGTAGTGAGACATTCACTCAAACTCAACTCATTCAACCATAGCTTCAATCAGTGGCTTCAGTGTAGGCAGTCCTCTCCTGTGCTCATTCTTTCACTGACTCACACACACTCACTTACACTCTCACTCTCTTGCCTAAAGGAGAAGTGTGTATCTTTCTTGTTCATTTTGCGGCCCTGTCAGACCTTGGGCAGTATGTTTGTGCTCAGTACTCACACACTGAGTATTGACTCACTCTCTGCGGATGTGAGATAGTGAAGTAATGTTTGAGTGGACCACTCTCATCTGTAGTCTTCATTCTGATTCTCCCATATATTCACTCACACACACATCTCTATCTCTCTCCCTCTCTCTCACTAGCCTTACCCATGGCTACATGTCTGATGTGAAAAGAATCTCTGCCACCTCCATCTACTTTGAGTCCATGCCCTACAAACTCAACGTAAGTTTGCCCTGGCTGCCACTGAAATTCCACGCCTATTTTTGTTTCTCTGTTCTTAAGATTTCTTTTCATTTGAACCGTCAGCATGTATTCAGTATTGTGCATGATGTTCTGTTGTCGCATTTTGTTTTAGTCCATTAAAGGTTAGCACTGGGCAGGACTGATGTAAATCAGTATCACAAAATTGACCCAAATTACTTCTGTTATGCTTCTCTTCAGATTACACCACAGAGAAGTAAAATATTATAAAAATTAACCAAAAAGAAACTGCTTTCAGAGGAGGTAAATTAGTTTGATGTTCAGTTTTACTGTGGTTTAAACAGTTGATTTCTGTTTGTTGCTTAAATTCAGCTGAAACGGCTGTCTGTTTAATTTGTGTCCACTTAGCAAGAGTCATTATCATGAAAACAGTGACTTGAAAACTGTGATGTTACCATGATCTATTTCAGTGTGTTAAAAAGCATAGAACTGTAATGCTCTGTTTGTGTTGCATGCTAGGATGGGCAGCACTGGGTAACACTAGCTAGCTAAGCAGCTTGTCAACTAATTTGTTTGTTGTTGGATAAAAAATAACGTTTGTGCTTAGTATGATTATGCATGTCTCATGGTTTTAGCAATATTGAAAGGGTAATTGCAAAAAGTATGTTTACTTATTAATACTAGCATATGCTACTTAAATACTACATTTTGTGAAGAATATATACTGATTTGTTTGTATTCTTGAGACTTGTCTGTATTGACCCAAGACCCTTTTTGAGACTTGGGCATTAAATGTCCAGACATAATTGTTATTTGCAGCTCCGAAATGGGCTGCTGTGGGCAGCTGCACATCATGCCCAGTGCCAAGTGTCAGCTAGAGGTGTATTATTTTATTGTATTCTAATTTTAATAAATCCACTGTAGGTTAACTGGTGTGTGTTTGTGCATGCATGTATGCACGGACTAGCCAATGTCTGCTGGCCATTCTCTTGGTTGCAGAGTTTTTGGGTGATCAATGTGTTGGGGTGTGTCCTGTCTCCATGGTCTGCTTTCTGATGGATGAGAGGGCAGTCCCCTCTCTACGGGAGAGATAATAGGAAATCGACAGGCGGGCCGCGACCTCTCAAACACGCACGTGCACACACACACACACACACACACACACAGAGAGACCCTCAGAGCCAACGTCAGTGAAGGAGTGAGGAGATGGGCTAAGAATGAGAGATAGTTGGAGATTGGACATTACCTCCGGTGCAGAGTGATGGAGAGATGGAGGGAGGAGTAGAGATGAGTTCTGAATGGGATGTTAAGCATTGTGTAATGTTGTCTTCTACAGTGGGATTGTATTGGCTTAAAAGGCCATTTCATGGACAAATGGGTCTGATGTAATCTGTTAAAATTGACATTTCAGATCATACCATTCATTATCGAGTCTTAGCTGAACTTCTTAGCTGAACAAAAAAATTGTAAATTGGTGTTTTTTATGGTGCCACATTTGCATAAGTCCACCTAATTGCCCATAGTGGTTTTTGTTTGTTTGTTTGTTTTTCTTTTCAATAAAGTATAATTCTGGAGATAGGTCTTGGACAAATGAACTGGAAATATGAGAACACATTTTTTTTTTAATTACTAATAGTTTTTGCTTCAGTATCACTTTTTTCCCCTGCTGTTCTCACACTGGTCCTCAGGGGACCCCCATGGGGTCTGTATTGTTGCTCTATCCATATATTTTGCGAATGGGGTTGGAGCAAAATTATGGATGATCCGAGGATCCCTGAGGAACCACTGTAGTAAGCTTTTATATCAGCAGTTTTAGGGAAAAAAACTTTAATGTCTTAGCTGCAGGAATCAAAGTCACTAAACAGCAGCTCTAACATGATGGTGGAACGAAACGTATGACAGTTTTTGCTGGCTAGGAAAAAATAAATCACTTTTGTACAGAATTGGAGACATACTGTAATGCAGCAATGTTAACAGTTGTCCATGAATTCAGATCTGAGACCTGCATTCTATCTTTGGTCATTGTGACCCACTCTGTGGGTTTACAGTGCACAGGAAAGGTCTCTTTTGTAAGTTTTCTTTTAATGTCTAGTCCATGCCAAATCTCGCTTCAGAGCAGCTCTGTAGGATTTCTATAGCATTCCATAGCAATTTTACAGCTGTTGTCATTGCTGTTGTCAATTCCAATAACAAGTATAATGCAGCTCAGTGACAAATAAAATAAATAAATATATTTTGCACCCATCTGAGCATCATTTCGCAGCTGTTACCAAAACCATCCCGTCTGATTGCTCAGCACCTACATCGCTACGGATTTTAGGTAACAGGCCACCACTAGTAAGCACCACTTTGAACACCAAATTGAAAAATAGAACACCTTGCAGCCTTAGTTGGGATGCCCTCAGTTACATTATTTGTCACATGAACGCTGCATGGCTTGTCATTAGTTGATTGTTTAGCACCAGTTTTGCAGCAAAGAGCAGGGAAATCTGTTTGCTACACTTCACTCCCATGCATGTTGTAAACCCCTTCTGTAATTCTTCTTCCAGTGCAAATGGATTTTAGTCTCCACACCATGTGAACACTTGCATAAGATTTTATTAAGACACTCATTTACTTGGTTGTTTGCCTATTGAAAGGTATATGGGTTTATCTTACATGCCATATTATATGGGTTTTAGTTTCACAAACTGAAAGTGTTGGGTACAGCAATTAAAATTAGGGTATGTAATTAGAATTGATGTAAAAAAGACATCTCTCTCCCTCTTGTTTCTTTATTCGTTATAGTCTCAAACAGGTATGATAGACTATGACCAGTTGGAGAAGACTGCGAAGCTCTTCCGACCCAAGCTGATCATCGCTGGCACCAGTGCCTACGCCCGCCTCATTGACTATGCCCGCATAAGGAAGGTGCTACACACTTCTATCTCACAAGTTTTGTCTCTATTTTGTCTTTCTATCCTTTTCTATCTTTTTTCTTTTCTGGATCTGCTCTCTCTAACACACGCATGTTCTCACTTTCTTACACTCTTTTCACACACATTTGTTAAACTGTCTGTCCTTGACTTGCAAAATTTGTAATATTTTTCTGTCATCACATAGTTTATCACACAGATGCTCTCTACCACTTTTTCTCAAGCACACACATGCACTTGCTCACACTCGCACATTCCTCTCTTTTCCTCTTGCTCTCTTTCTCTCATTCTGTCTCTCACACACTCAGGCACACAGACGGTGTGGTGGTGTTGGTCTTATTCTGTCTGCATCAGTAAGATGTTTTTAGCAATGTGTCATGTGGTGTTTGCTCATTAGAATAGCCCCGTCTGAGCCAAGCTCCTCAAACCCTCTCAACTTCTTCCAGGTTCATATACAGTAAATTCCCGACAATCGCGAAGGTTACGTTCCAAGATCACTCGTGTATAGTGAAAATTTGTGTACACTAAACTGCTTGTAAAATACAGATGTTACCGCTGTATATACTGTATACTATATATACTGTACTGTAATTCATCCACACATGTTTTCTTCATTTTTTTTGTATAAACAGGGTAAATACAGTGATGAATTTAATTTACTGTAATAGAAATACAGTGCTTTAAGAAGAACAAAATGAAAAACATTCTATTTCTACATTCTAATTCTATTTTTCTTAATAATGTATCTCTAAAATGCATGAAAAATTATGTATTGCCACGAGAAAAGCTGTGATGTCTGGGTCTTGTCCGCCACGCCCCCTCATCCTCACGCTGACCAGCGGAGGCTCATTCTGTTCAGGTGCGTCTGATATCCTTGCTAACCGAAACAAAAACAACCAGCACGAACATAAGGGGCGGGGCAGACGAGGCCTGGATGTGACCAAAGCAAAATAAATGTGGTTCTGTGGTTCGAACAAATGTGCAGGGATTTCCGCAAACAATTAATAGTTTGGTTCTCAGAAAAAAATCAGAGAGGCTGAAGCCACTACTGCTGAACCACGAATAAGCGGGGGTTACTGTACACATTTCATAATCATACATAAGCAGTTTTAATGTTTAGAAAATGAGTGGTGGCGTGCATGGCAGCTCATAATAACCGACTACAAATACTATAATTTATGTCACACTATTTTTATTCACAAAGTCTAAAACACGTTCCAAAAACACTTGTAGTAACGAATTAGTAGAGGTGTGGCGGTTCAGCCTTTTCTTTTGGGTCTCTTCTGAGCAGCGGCTTGGTTTGTGTGTCAGTTCATCTTGTTAAAAAAAATAAATAAAATTGATTGCCTATGTGACAATGTAGCCATATGCCCTGTGTCAACAGTGTGTCTTGTTATGACAGTTGTGACATTCCCATTCAGCAGCAGCCCCCCCCACCCCACCCCCCCCCCCCTCTTAAGAGTTGTGTTTGAATAACTTATGTTTGGTCAAACTATCTTTCATGTAACGTCATGTAGTGCAGTGCTACTGTATTAAATTAAGAAGTCAAGCTGATCATTGGAATTTTATACCATGATTTGATTTAACCTTGGAATCCTGGGGCACATTTTAGTAGTGATACGAATCTAAAATTTGAAATGGCATTGGTAAGTGTACTTTGTCACTGAACACAGAGCAGCACACTCTCTCGGTGAGACAAAATAAATCTGCGGTTCACATGCACCACCAACCAAAACATTTAATTGTCAGCTAAAATATGGGAAAATTACTTGCCTGTCTCTATATGTCTCAGGAATGCCTGTGCACATATGGGTTGGAATCGCTTTGTCTCTAGAAAGTATCCTATTACTCCTGGCAAAGCTTATAGAATCACTCTTCATTTGTTTGTCTTTTCAAAAAGTCAACATGATCAGCAATTTAATAAAAATGTTTTATGCCACATCTGTGATTGGCTTATTCACTATAAAGTTCCTCTATGTTTGCTGATTCTATCTTCTTCCCCCCCAAGGGCTTGTTTTATTATGCTTTCCCTACTCTGGACAATAGTTAGTGACAATGAAAGGACTGTGTTCAACAGTGGTCAACAGACCACTAGACTTATTGCTGTTTTTAAGAATAAATAATTTGCTTGGATGGACACGGTTTGTGGGATCGGACTGAGTGGTGGTGTAAGATCGGAGTTCTGCAGATCTTACATCGCCTGTAATTTTGCACAACATTTTGCTACTTCCTCTGAAAGAGTTTGGTGAGCTTTTCTTAACTGGGACCTTCTCCAGCTTTCCTGGGGCTACTCTTCACTTCCCCCTCCTGCCTTCTCTTTATCACGCTCTTTCTCTCATTCATTCTCACTCTCTCTTCCTCTCTTGTACTCTCTTATCCATCTCTCTCTGTGGTTTCCTTTTTTCCTCTATTCCTTTCATCCTCTCCTCTCTTCCCCTCTCTCATTTATGGATCTTTATCCTCTGTCTTCCTGGAGGGCCAGATTGTGTGTTTTCTGTTTGTTGCTGGGACTCACAGTGGCCTGATTTCACTGCTCGATAAACACTAGATCAGCAACACACACACAGATTATGCATATTAAGCACTCTTGCATGAAATTATCAGTTGATAATCAGTTGGAAAGGAACTTCCAGTGATTTGCATTAGAGTCACTTTCTACAGTGTTGGTGTGGACTATTTTTCCCTAGAAAGCAGTTTTGTAATATCTATGTTGAGTGTTTTTATGGAATATTTTTTCTGTCCTCCATCAGGTACCTTTCATACACACACACTCTCTCTTTCCTCTTCTCTTTCCTCTCTTTCTCTAATCTTTTTTGGTTAATTTTAAAGTGCTGTAATATCATGCTCAGATGTCTTTAAAAACATGTTTATTCATATTCCCTCTCTCTTTCTCCCCTCTAGCTGTGTACCGAGTTAAATGCATATCTGCTAGCAGACATGGCCCACATTAGTGGCCTTGTGGCTGCTAAAGCTATTCCCTCTCCATTTGAGCACGCTGACCTTGTCACCACAACCACACACAAATCCCTCAGAGGAGCCAGGTAGTGTGTGTGTGTGCGTGTGCGTGTGTGTGTGTGAGAGAGTAAGAGCACAGCTGTGTACAGTGTGAATGAGTACACAGTGTGAGCACAGGGTCGATAAACGAGATTTATTTCCCTCTAGTTAATGAAGTAATTTATTAGTAAAATATCCTTAACACATTAAGTGTTAATTGGCTTTCAATTCAGGTGAAGTTCAATTTATGAACAAGTACATCCAAGGAAAATAAAGTGTTGTTTGGTAAATGTTTTACATTTTTATTTCTTCTCCTCGCAGAGCTGGGCTGATATTCTATCGTAAAGGAGTTCGCTGTCTGGATAAAAAAGGTGCTGAGGTCATGTATGACCTTGAGGACAAGGTCAACTTTTCCGTCTTCCCGTCTCTCCAGGGTGGACCCCACAATCATGCCATTGCTGGTGTCGCTGTAGCTCTTAAACAGGTACGCTCCAAACTCCAGCCAAGCCACTCCCTCTCAAATCCAGAAAATTTATTGATTTAATCAAACAATATGACACATGTTCTTTTTTACTTGACTATGTACTTGCTTTTTAGTAGGGATGGGTATCGTTAAGGTTTTAACGGTATTACTACTTCTATCGATACCACTTATCGATTCGGTACTTTAACTGTACTTTTTGTTGTGTTTTTTAATTAAAAAAATTAAACAAATTGAGAACAGAAATAACACTATTTACATGTAAAATAATTATCTATAGCTTAGCAAACACCAATGTTTGAGCAAATATCAATTACACAAACAAAACCAATGATTGTAAAACAAATAAATAAACATATTTTCTATTTTCTTGTAATTGAATATAAAGGAACATAGTTGGAGCATGCAGGTAGGCCGCAAAAGAACTAGCAGCTTTTTACTAGAGGTGGTGTGTGGACGATTTAAGATGAGATTTTTTTTTTCAATTTGGTACTACAGAAGCAAATCCTAACTGGATTTAGGAATCCTATCTTATCTCGAGTTAGGAATCCTAAATAAGCGATCTAACGTTGATGATCGACTTTTATGTCTGTTACCTAGCAACTAACGCAACACATAATCTTGCGAAGTCACTGTTACCTGCTGCCACTGTAACTTTACGAGGCTCCAGTTGGTAATCTTCGTTACTATCTTCAAAAAAATGGATATTAAACAACATCATGGACAAATGTACTGGGACAGAGCTGTGGACAAAAATATAGGAACACACACGCACACACTCTCTCGCGCGCGCGCATGCGCACACACACATAGTCACCCACACAGTCACACACTTCGCTCTGAAAATCATCTTAAGCGAAAAAACGAAAACGAAGCCCATTCGTTGATTGTACCACAAACGCGAGAGCCCCACGCCGACAGTTCGCCTCTCCAAAGCTGGGCGGAGTTGATCGGCTAACGGCATTATCACACGGCCCAGCAAGGCATCTAATGATTGTGTCCACCTGTGTCTAGTGAAGGTTCGTTAGTGTCCGTGTCGTGTGATTGGATGGGTGGTTAAAACCTGGCTGAGCCAGAGACTCGGTGCGTGGTCACAACTAACAACCCAGTTTCTACTTTAAATCTGTTTTTCGAGAGTTGAAGGGATTGTGTGAAACTCCAGAGAAAAGGTCTGTATTCTCCTTTCTGTTCAGTGGATTGAAGGACTATCCATCCCACGTTTGTGTAGCGGTGTGTATACACCTTTGAAAACGTATTACTGGGCAGGGCTGAAAGTCAGTAAGCATACTTTGGATCGTTTGGCTCTCTCCGCCATGATCACTCCATAAGCGCAAGCTCTCTCGTGTTGTGTGCACGAGCTCTGTGTACTGCGGACAGACTACATTTTGTGCGTGGGATTGCAAATAATGGCAGTGCAGGCGAATAATGAATATTATAAAAAGTTACAAAAGACTGGTTGGGTCAAATATGCTAGGTAATGTTTATTTAACAATAATAAATAGGACATTTATTTATTTATTTTATTTCTCCAGTACCGACAGCAGAACCGTTAACGTCAGAGCGTATCGATACCTCTGTCTTTTATAATTAGGCAACGGGACCGGTACCCATCCCTACTTTTTAGTACCTGGTACTTTAACAAATAGACAAATAGAGTAGCATTTCTGAAAACTGCAGGGATGGTACATGTTTCTCTTTGATCAATCATTTGTCTGTATTGTTTCCATATTTTGTTTTGGTACCTCCTCAGCTTGACAGAAATGTAGGTACGAAAAACTATTACAGCGTACTAGATACTAGGTTTGTCTGAATGAAAAATGGTTGGAACATAAAAGAAAACCAGAGGCGAGTGCAGTTGAGTCAAGCTGGTACCGTGCAGCTGTAATGGAGCACACCATACAGCATCATTATATGATGCCATACGTTACATATTATTCCAGATGGATAAAGGGGGGCTGTAGTCCTTCTGACTGAGATTTGACTGAACTGTGTGAATATGCAAGTGTGGTTTAAAAAATTTCTGAGTAAATAAATAACTGTTCCATAGTCATTCTGTAGCAGCACACTTATTTTAAAGCCTTTGAAACTTAGACCAAGATACTAATCACCTACTGTGTTTTGGGAAAACTCTAATCATCTGGTAATCAGGTAATTGATTCAGTGAGTCAAGATCTTAATACTTGTATAATTAATTTGTATTAGACTGATTTTCCCAGTGACAGTGCAAGGCACGTACTGCAGTTAATACAGATACTCTACACACACAACCTGTGACCATTTTTTTTAATTGCTTTGTTTGTTTCCTCAGGCCAGCTCCCCTATGTTCAGAGATTATATTGCACAGGTGATTAAGAATGCTAAGGCCATGGCCAGTGCATTGCTGAAGAAAGGATACACGCTTGTATCAGGTAAGAAAAATAAAACAGCTCATAACACATCCACACACATTTCACAGGCTTCTTCAGAGTTCTCTTTTTGTTCAGGTTTGCTAGTGCAAATAGATGAGAACCTAAAGATTCTCTTAAGCTATTGGCAAAAGTAAGAAGCAGTGATGATAACTAGATAGTAAGATACATGATTACAAGACATAAGTTCAAGAATACAATTCATATTTTACAAAGAAATAGGTCTTCAGACTTTCTTTGATGATGATGAGGGACTCAGCTGTGAAGACTTTTCTGAATGACTTAAAGGAAACAAAATCAGCGGTCTGAATTAAAGTCACGAACTTTACATGAATTCCATTGCCAGGCTGTGGTGCCACTTTAAACAGGCAGTTCATGCTTGAAAGCCCTTAAGTGTGGCTGAATTTAAGCAATTCTCCAGCTGTAATTCTGTGATGCCAAAGACACAGCAGAGTGTGTAATTATTTCTAGTTGTAGGATTATCTACAAGTTGTAGATTCATTTTGTACTTCAATAAATGAAATCATAAAATAAAAACCATCTCTGTGTGTCTGTTACATTTCAAATGAGCATGTGAAAGATGTGCAAAAACAGAGGCTCGCCCTTTCTCATTCTCTCGCTTTCTTTCTCACTCTCTTGATCTTTGTCTTTCTCTCAGGTGGAACTGATAATCACCTGGTGCTGGTGGATTTGAGGCCACAAGGAATGGATGGAGCTCGGGCAGAGAGGGTTTTGGAACTCGTCTCCATCACTGCCAACAAAAACACTTGCCCAGGGGATAAGAGTGCACTTACACCAGGAGGCCTCAGACTGGGTCAGTAGCATGTACACAGACACAAGCTCACTAACCTTGCCCTCAACACTTTTTGCTGTACAGTAAACCCCCACTTTAATGTTAATCAGCAGTCACAGTTTCAGTCCATTGCTGATTTTTTTCTTTTATTTTTTTTTCTTTCTGAGAACAGAACTAATAATTGGTTTTTCGGAACCCCCTGCAGTAACGTGCACTAACGGACTTGGGCGATGCAGCTTTTTTCATGGCAATATATAATTTTTTCATGCAACGAATCATTAAGAAAAATATAATTTACTAATTTTGTAACAAATATTAATGTAATTTACCGCTGTACACCGAGGCAAGAGGTTTGAAAGTAGCGAATCTGAGAACATTATTTATTTCTCCTTGCTGCTGATTGCCTGCTGCCCTTTGACAGTCCAGAATTTACCCCATTTAGTGTCCTGAGGGTTCTTGTGTTTTTCGTTTTGTTTTTCTTAAAGCTCTGTATTTTTATTACTGTAAATTAATTTATTACTGTAGTTATCCTGCTTATACCAAAGAAAACGCCCATGCATGATTTACAGTATACAGGTGTAACGTTGGTATTTTACAATCTAGCACTGCGGTTGCTTAGTGTAAAGTTTAAACTGTGCAGTATTTGGAGGCATATTTAGGTTTATACTATAAAAACAGCCTTTTTTTCTCCACACCATCACAATTTTTCACTATACGTGGGTGCACTTAGAATGGTGTTTACTGCGTTCCTAACAGTTACCCTCTTGAACACCTTTCACTCTGACCTTATTCTCTTGTATTCCAGGTGCCCCAGCTCTCACGTCTCGCCAGTTCAAGGAAGCAGATTTTGAGCAGGTTGTGGAATTCATGGATGAAGGTTTCAAAATTGCTCTTGATGTCAAGAAAAAGACCAGTGAGTTATGCAACCTGATTTAATTCGTTTGTATATTTTTTCTTTTTCCCATAATACTTTGTTCGCATAGTAGTTTGGTGCCATAATTCTGGTGGCAGTGATCTCATATACACTTATACTGCATTTTAATTATTATTTAGATGTTTTGATAACTGCATTCTCAGAGTAGAGATAAGGGTTTTTGAGTGAGGAAATAAATCCAAAGACCTCAGCTGACAGCAGGCAAAGTCCACAGATTATAGTATAAAGTCACTTGGCTAGAACCAGTGCCATAGAACAACTGTTTTAGTTCCCTTAAAGATCATTTAGTAGTGTGTGCATTTCCCTTAGGTATAAACTGTTTTGCATAAAGGCTCTACCAATTTGAAGGGCTTTTTTTATATATAAACCATTACATTAAAACAAGCAGAATGGATAGAATAGATCAGAAACAGAAACACTGCAAAAAAGAACCATTAAACCAGGGAAAGAACCATAAATACATTCTTATAGTGTGTATGGTCTTATAAAAAGCCACTACCTTTGCTATAGAAACCTTAAATAATAATTTTTTTTGGATGTAGACAACAGGATCTTCCTAATGTCATTTTTCTTTTGCTCTTCCCCCTCTTTTTTGTACCATACAGAAAAGCTGGCAGAGTTTAAGAGTTTCCTGTTGGAGGACCCGGAGACAGTGGCACGCATCGCAGACTTGCGTTACCGTGTGGAGGCTTTCGCCCGGCCTTTTCCTATGCCAGGCTTCCTTGACCACTAACCCGACTCAGAGACAGACAGAAAGAAGGGGCTGAATCCACACACCCACATTGGAGACCTATGGCTTTCCTCGGCCAAGTGGACAGTAATAGGAAGGTGATCAGTATTCAGATAGAACCTTAACGTCTTTAGTTTTTTTCCCTTTTTGAGCCATTGTTCATCAGACACCTTGTTGGTAAACACAGAGTGAAATGTTGCTAAATGCTATGGAATGGTCATGGAATCAATGAACAAATAGTTAAGTCTTTAAAAGACCTGTACAAGAAATTGACCGTTAGCGTACTGCAGGTTTTCGGAATGTTTTTGGAGTGCTACTTCTGGAATCCGCTCAAGTGCCAGCAGGCTCATTTTCAGACTGGCTCCATCTACACAAATTGATTTGTGTGATGGTTTAGATCAGGATGTCCAAATGTTGTGCTTCAATGAGCTAGATTGCTTTTGGAGTGGTTTTGTCACTGGCCTGGAAATTTTGGCACTTTCTAAGTAAAAGCTCGCATTTGTTCAAATGAATGGAGCCAAAACTAAAAATTGCACAAAAGTGCTTCAGTGGCAAAATCTATCCTGTGAAACATGACTTGGGAAGCTATTTCTGATCGTATTAATCGTAGTTGAGACTGCAGCTAGACTAATGTCTTTCAATTCTTTTGAATTAACGTGAATGAACATTACATTTGGACCAGGCAGCAAAGAACAAAAAAAATACAGACCGCACTGACATTTAATGTTTACATCATTTTTTCACCTCTCATGTCTTAATAATGAATTGTGGAACAAATATCTGCCATGAATCTCTTTATGGCTCAGCATGAATTATTTTCTTTTCAACTTTAGCTACTGCTGCTTTTCAATGAGAGAAACACAAATGGCTATTTATATAGAAAGACTAAAAGCACACGTGTCTAACTTGTAGAGTCTAATATATGTAAGAGCTCATGATGGAGGTTATCGTTTTAATACATGGGGAAATGGAATTGGGTGCGCAAGCAGTGCTATATTTTGTAACAATAATGATTCACTCAAAATAACAGGCCCTTTTTGGTTGAATAGCTTATTAATCATCCTCACCTTCTTAACAGAAATGGTTATAGAGGACAAAAGTGTGATGTGGTGATTATGACCAAACTTTTATATTGAGAATAACAGACATTTCAGTGTACGTCTTGTCTTTTTCCTGTTCAAAAAATCCACCAGCAAAGCCTACAGTAGCCTCTGGAATTCCCCTTTACTCCTATCCCAGGTCCTGGACGCCCACAGGCGTGCACATTTTAGTGATTTCCCTGCTGTAACACCGACTTCTCAGTGATGGGATGTGAATGAGCTGGTTAGTTGAATGGGGTGTTGGGAGCTGGGAAAACGCTAATGTGTATGACAGAGTTTCTGCAGGACCATGATCGGAAAACATCGTTCTCCAGAATGCTGCCTTTTTATCTGTAAAGTTTTTTTAAATAAACCTTTACAAAGCGATTTTATAAGAAAGTCTAATCTAATCCCAATAAACGTGCAGTAAATAAAACATTCTTGTTTTTATTTCTGTAAAAAGCAGTTGTTTTGCTTTGCATGTCCCGGTTTATTTAGGTATGTATGTATTTGGGTTTTCTGTTTGCTTTTTTGAAGACCGTTTAAGTTTGGGAGATTATTTTAGGGGAGTGAAATCTACTCATAGGTGCGATTTGCTCCTGATATGGTGATTAAAAGCAAGCTGATGCTTTATAGAACCAAAAAAATGCTTTAACAGGTAAGTGTATCATCGTGTGTGTGTGTGTGTGTGTGTGTGTGTGTGTGTGTGTGTGTACTTGTGCGAGACAGCAGCAGCAGAATGCGTGCTGTTCCACAGCTGTGCTTTAATGACAGGCCAGCAGTGGAAATTGTCTCACTCAGAAAACCTGTGTGTGAGAGGGACACACACACACACCAGCCTACCTGTTCTGTGTCAAGGAGCAGTAGCTCTCCCGTCAGCCTTGCTCTTTGCCTCACCGTTACCCTGTCACTGTTAGCATTGCAGCACTGCAGCTGTCACACTCTCACCCTCTCTGTCTCTCTCTCACTTTCTCTATCTGTTAAGACAGGCAGGCACTAATTTGACAATAAATCACCAATGTTCAACGAGGGATGGATAAGCGACAGCACCCGCAATTAATTGGACTCGTTTATTTGGAGTGGCACACCGTTGTCGTGGTGCTTGTCATAATTAAAAACGCATAGCAACATGACGAGTCATTACAGGCAGACGGCTGCTCAGGCTTAAGTGCTGTTTTAGAGTTAAGCTCCAAACTGTCCTAATGCACCATAATTATCTCATAATAAAGTGTAAGTGTCTCTTATAGTGCAATAATGCCCCCCACTGAGAGAGAGAGAGAGTGAAGGATGGATGGATCGTGAGATCACGAGGGAGGAGAGGACGCATTCTACTCATCAATTAATGGTCTGACAGCCCTGCAGAAAGACGCTGAGGGGAAGCATTCTCAGCTTGCGCACACTTGGATGTATCTCTTACTCTCTTTCTTTCTCTCTCACTCTTTCTTTCTCTCTCTCGCTATATATCTCTATCTCTCTTCTTCCCTGTCTGTCTGTCTCTCTTTCTTTCTGTCTCACCTCTCTCCCCCCTCTATCTGCGGTAATGTGTTTTTTGTTTGTTTGTTTTATTTTTTAGCAGACCATATCAAAAATATTTCTTTCAGGATCGTCCTGATTTAGGAAGTAATTGAACACAATCTTTATTGAAAAAGAAACTTAATTAGCACAGAATTAAGTTACCAATGTATCAATACAATCATCCCTTTATCATCAATAGATAACCCATGAAACCCCTGTCAGTTTTGTGTAATAAGCTATAATTCAAAATGTGGGTCACGTCATTTAGAAATCAGCCAGAAATCTGATGATGTGGGTCGGGTCAGTTTTTTTTTCTCATCACAGTAACAAGGGGAAAACAGTGGTGATACTATACTATGAATATGTGCATCTGCTTTACCATAAATTACAACGTTCCTTGAATTGCACTCATTATTACCCACACCTCACACGTACAGCTCAGACTTATCATTCACACACACCACAGCTGGGAGAGATCACAGGCTGTAGAGCTGAACAGACACACACTTGCCTATTCTTAATTTTACACTAAAGTCTGTAGCTTTTACCTTGTGGTGTCTGCTTTAAAACAATGGAGAGGCTTTCAGTTTAACGCCACACACTGACCTACACCTGTCTTATTCTGGGCTTAAATTGTTTTTATTCTCTGAATATGGTTTATGTGTAAATATATATTACAATATAGCATATCTGCATGTGTTGGAAAAAGGATTTGCACTTTTATGAGTAATCATATTATTTTGACCAGAGATTTGTTGTTCTAGATACTAATGAAAGTGTTGATAAATGCTCATCATTATGGAAATTACTTGTTAAAACATTTGCTGCTGAACAGTAAGGTCACTACATCAGCAGTACTCGTACACACTGGCTATATTGCAAACACCCGAGGCCATTCTATTAAATCTGCAGGCCTGAGACAGTTTCAGGTCTTCAGGTCCTGCACATGACTTGCTGTGATTTTAGTGATTGAACTGTGAAATTGTAAGATCCCTATTATTCATCACTAAATGAAAAACAGGAACACGTTAGAAACAAAAAAGGATGAAAAACTAATTTCTTTCCATAACTTACTTCTGTGAAATCTCTGTTCCAGAATCCTCTCCCACCCCCTCGAAAATCCACCCATTACTAAGTTTTCCCTGTGGCATTTTGCTACCAACCGTCTTTGCATCTGTTCAAACTGCCACCAACACATCACCACCTGTCATCCACAGATAAGTGTTTTTTATTTTTTGACGTCAGTGGCCCATATCTTCTCCAGCGACTGATTACCCCTCATCATCAGTTGCTACAACTTAAGTATTTAAACACACCCCACCCCACAAAAAAAGAAAAATAAAGAAAGAATAATAATCGGAACAGCTGTAAGATGGCGTCAAAGCTACAAAGCATGCACAGTGTACAAAGACTGTGAGGATGAGTAACACGCCCAGGTTCTGAGACATGTCATCAAAATGGGGAAATACAGGTGAATTTCTGCAGCTACTTTAAAACAGTTGACCTTGCATCACTATATGCAGTACTGTGCAGATGTCCTGAGCCATCCGTCATTTCTTCATATTTTGCTTTCAGAAGGCTGGATCTTCTTGTATTTTTTTGCCTCGAGAAACAGTTCACAAGGCGTCCTTTCTGAAGAACATTCAAGGTCTCTGTCCAGTTTCAGTATAATGCTTTTTGGTGGTATGAATCATTCAAGCAGAACAAAGACCATCTAACTTTGTCTTTCTGGCCTGAACCAGTGAAGAAACAGGTGGAAATGATTCTAGATGATCAGTATACTGGTGCTGCCGAATGCTGAGTTGTTGGAATACATTTATCTAGGCATTGTGTATCTTCAGGCACTTTTGCCTGTCACAGTTAAACATGTTCCCAATTCACTCCAAAGCTAAGACAGTTTGACATGCAATGAATAGTATTTTTGGGCCCACAGACTGATTCCAAGTCAAAGATAAAGAAATAAGGGGCTGCTCATGGGTTTTACACAGTGCTGTATAATCATTAAAATACTTGTAGGCTAATAATATGGATTTAAAGAGATTGCAACCAATCTCAACATTTCAGTTCAACATTCATATATAACCGATCAGCACTGTTTAAAAACAGGTCAAATAATAATACACTGAATACTAAACAAAAAATAAAACACATGGATTGAAAAGAGAAAAGAAAGATGCACTTAACATTTAGTGCTGCAACAGTATTTTTCCAAATTGCATCACGTCATGAGCCTTGGAACAAAGAGAATGTGTGAGGGAGGCAAGGAAACTTTGGCCATGCAGAAATGTATGTCATTTTAATGCAAAAAAGGATGGAACAAAATTTAAAGCTGGAGGATTAAAAGTCCACTGAAGTGGATCAGTCAAGTGTCCTGAGGGTGAATTCCCCAGTGAGCTGAGAGAGAGCGAAAGATTGTCTATGCAGGCTGCAAGCGAATGGTGATTAGGCCAGTATCCGCAATAATATAACTAGATATCATGCTTACCCATGTAAATGCGAGGGGTGCGTCTGCAAAGTTGGGCACAATTTAGACAGTTTAAGCCTCAGGGCTTTCTCAACAGCCTCCAGTCTTTGATGATATATAGTCCTACTTGCACAAGTAAGTTGTTGCGAAAGGCAGGACAACTCTCAAGGCCGGCTTTGCAAGGGCTGATTTGCTGTCATGACATCAGCCCAAAGATCAATGACTGGCCTTCGTTAAACTGCAGGTGCAGTGCAGCTTTATTGGTCTACAGTACATTGAAATATTTACAATTTTATGAAATGCATAGTGACCAAAAACACTTCAAAACAATGTTTTAAAAATGAAAATTGTTCATTTCCACCATTACAATTTTTTGTCTTTCATGCCCCCTAGAGGCAGTTCCTGTGTCATACTGTGGGGAAACCCAGCTCAAAAATAAGCCTCCACCCCCCAAAACACAGTTACTGTAACCACCTACATTTGTTCCTTTAAAAGTCAAGGAGGCGCTCTCCCGGGTCAGCTAAACAGAAGAGGGCAGTAGCTGTCTTATCTTGATGTCAAAGTGGAGCTTGCACTGTCATTGCCTGTCTGCTGAATGCCCATCCCTGCACTCATCTTTCTTTGCGTGAGCCTCTGTGTCACGAGCTCAGTGCAGTGGGTGCAGCTGAGCTAAAAGTGTTTGTGTTTGTCTCCATCTCATCAGCATTATAAAAGAGAGAGCCTATGAGCCACATCGGTGGACTTGCTGCCTCTAGTGCTGAGCTTCTTCACAGCCCCTTGTGTTTACTTATTTACTTGTGTGTCCTTATCTCAACCAAGTCTGCCTTATCTGAGAATATCAGCTACATCCCCTGTGGCCCCTTAGCAGGACATGAGCAATATCCTTCGTGAGCACTTTGGATTTAAGAAAGGGGGGGAATGTGAGCCTTGCGGATGGGTGGAGAGAAGAGTCCAGCATGCATCTTGAAAATATTCTTTGCTAGATGATGATTCAAGCTGTTGAACGGAGTGTTTGTTTCTGGTTCTTGGATTTCATGGGCGTACCCAGCAAGATTATCACTAAGAGTTTTGCAGTGTGCATTGTCACGTTCTCTTGAAAAGGCATTTTGTAGTTCAACGAGGTGCTAAGCCACAAAAACGACCCCAACTCAAGTGCACAAATTGCAGTTCTCACATTGTGAAAAAAAGACAAACCAATGACTAATATCTACTGTGTGTTTTTGGTTTGATGTTTCCACACCATGCAGGTGCATGTGTGGGTTGAAATGTCACACACACATACTGTATGTATGGTGTGTGAGTGTGTGAGTGTGTGAGTGTGTGTGTGTGTGTGAGTGTGTGTGTGTGTGTGAGGCCTGCAGGCAAACAGCAATACAAAGAATAACAAATGGTGGCAATACAATCGTAATAGGACACCCAGCCTTCCGCTTTGGCAGGGTGTGTGTGTGTGTATGATTATGCATGGTGCGTTGCCTCAAATGCCTGATTACCTGTCAGCATGTGCTTGGACCCTGACAGGAGCTCTGCAACTCTTTCGCTTACACACACACACACACACACACACCAGGTGGAGCTATTGGAAATTCATGTGTTTGTGTGTGGGCTCGGTGCCCCTACCAGGCTGACGAGTGTGTGGCTTCACCAAAGGAATGCAGACAGGGAAGCGAGTTAGAATATATCCTTTATTGAGGAGCTGAATGGTTCATCATGACTGTAAATCTGTTTCTCTCTCTCTGCGTGTGTGTGTGTGTGCGTGTGTGCATGAACACTTCTCTATGGGTACTCATCTGTACGAAGGACAGGGGAGATTGCTGCTTGATAGCATGTATTATTCTCACTACAGTGACTCTAGCCACCAATTCTCAAACATAATGCCTCTCAAATGAGCCAACCACAAACTTAGGGATATTTCTGAAGACTCATCTATTGCTTCATAGGCCCACGTATTGCTGTCCTGTTGCCAAATGGATCACAAATCTAAGAGTGTGATGTATGTGATACGAATTGCAGTCCAGAAGTAATTGGACGATGACACATGCTCTTCTGGCTCTGTGCTTCAGCACGTTGGATTTGAAATGAAACAGTATCTATGAATAATTCAAAATAGCCTCCCAAATTTCAATGGACTTTAAGTGTATGGACAATCACAACAACCATAGAGTTCATTGTAGATGTTGCGCTTGGAGCTGGCATGTGGTACTTCGTCAGGTTTTGCAAAATAGAACAAAATATGGCTGAAAATGTCAAATTAATCAGAGATTAGTGGGTGGAGCTCCGTCAAACCAGAGAATGCAGTACCACAGCTTAACAACAAGGGATTCTTTTGGACAAGTGTCCAAACAATGTAATCGACCACATTAGTGTACTACAAACCATAGAAAATTACATGAAGTCTGAAACCCAAAGGCCTTGAAAAGCATCATATTTGTGGGTCACTTCATGCAGTTACTGGTTGATAAATTTGCATTCAAGTACTAAATACGTTGCTTTCACTTGATGCAATCTGAAATTATTCGACTATGTAACAAATAATGAGCTTAAATGTATTTTAATGGTTTGCTCTGATGTACACTGATCAGCCATAACATTACAGATGACAGGTGAAGTGAATAACGTGATCTTGTTACAGTGGCACCTGCCACAGCAAGAGAGATGCAACGGTTCTTCAGGTCGATGTGTTGGAAACAGGAAAAATAGTTTAAAAAGTGTATAAATATGCTCAACCCTTGA
The DNA here is from genome assembly GCA_037974605.1 of Nannopetersius ansorgii. Classification (NCBI taxonomy): domain Eukaryota; kingdom Metazoa; phylum Chordata; class Actinopteri; order Characiformes; family Alestidae; genus Nannopetersius; species Nannopetersius ansorgii. The sequence continues at coordinate 18,113,677 of JBBPDE010000107.1, read as the reverse complement.
CAAGGGCCTAACTGTGATGACTGGATCTTCAGAATGGCAGATCTTGTGGAGTGCATGCAGTGGTCCATACCTTTCAAAACTGGCCTGTCGGATCCTACTCAAGAGCTACTGCACCAAAACGTTACTGACAACAGTGTTCTCTAATGGCTGTGGCCTCTTTCAGCAGGATATAGCATCTGTGGGATATGTGGGGCAAACTAGTCTGATCCATGGAAGCTATGCCTCACAACTTACAGAGCTTATAGGATATGCTGCCAATGTAAAGGTCCTAGATACCACAGCAGAGGTCATGCCTCAACTGGTCAGAGCTGTTTTGATGGTATAGTGGGGGCCTACATGACATTAGCCTAGTGATTTTAAAGTATTGACCGATTACAAGCTACAAATAATAAAATAAGTGCTGGAGTACAAATCCAAAACAAGAGGTTCTCGCTGTCCAATTACTTCCAGACTACAGTGTGTGATTATTTGAATTCCCCTCACCTTTGTCCTGCAGGGTTTTATGATATCCTCAGTCAAATTCATTGTTGTTGGCGGTTCTTGCACACTGTGAGCATGCTTGATGTTGCTTGCTTTTTTTTTTTAAAGGTTCTTTGTACCAGTAAACAGCACTTCATCATGGCATGCAGTAATGTTATTTTGTACCTCACTTTTGTGTATTATATATGACCCTCCACAGACTTCTAAGCAAAGAAATTGTCTATATTTGTTTTTTGAAAAATATCCTCAAGCTATAATTTTACACATGCATTCTCTAAGTGTGTCTGGCTTGAAGAACATGTTTCTGCTGTCGTGGAAATATTACTTTAATATTCCACAGGATTCTAGTATCTGACAGGATATGGATTGGAGGGACTTACAGTTTAAGTCGTCTTATGGAAAAGGTTCAGAAAGACAGGGATCTGAGATGCGAAATGATACCACAGAAGTGTGTGTATGTGTGTATTTGTATGTGCCCTCAGAGTCACAGAGAGGACCTTTAAAAGTCAGGTCCTTCCTTCTTCAGCTTCTTGTAGTCTGTAGTGACGGCCACCAACTGTGAAGAGAGGAAGATGGGGAATACATTTAAATCTGTTTAGCTTAAATTAAGACCAACAGGACGGTGGTGGTGAGAAACAAGTACACACTTTGTACGCATGCACACACATGTACATATCGTCTTTCTGCCCACCCCAGCCATCCTCCCCGCCTCTTCCTTACACCTAGCATTAAAACGCATTCTCTGTGCTTCCCACTTTACATATTGAAGCCACGGCTTCCACCATTAACCCCCCCACTCACCCAATATACACATTTTTTCTGTCTGAATTGATTATTTTCCTCCTGCATATTTTCATTGATCTCCTGGCTGCCCTAAATCAAATGTGTGCACGCACACAAACGCGCGCACGCAGTATTATTCTGTAGTATGGGAGTGGAATGTGGATTTTTGACCTTCGTCTCCAGCTGAGAATTAAACATGTGGTGCCGTGACCTTTTTTATGATCTGTGGCTTATGTGTTGCTTTTCAAACCCACCAAAACACACACATGCATCTCTACAGAGTATTCCTGTTATTTCCCATTCCATTTGTTCTCGTTTCTCGTTACTTTTTTCCCTCTTCTGTTCATGATTCCACACTCGACTGGCCCGTTCTGTTATTCCAAATGGGAACAAAACGTTCACCTGCCGCATTCTGAATTATTCCCTCTGAAGAGCCATTAATGAGCCCCTTCCAGGAAACACACTTTCAGCCGCGCTCCACAGACAGGCAGCTGAATTTCAGGATTGTCTCTTTTTTCCCTTTTAGAATTTAGACGTTTAAGTTATTATTATTTAAGACTTTCTTCAGACCACACACCCTGTAGTGAGACATATAAGACTTGCATTGCTTTGGAGTTGTTCGTTCTGCTATTTCTTCAAACTTGGTTAAAGGTTTATGTGGAGCGAGACCCAACATACCGTACCTTTCAGTTTTGGGGTTTGTTTGTTTGTTTGTTTGTTTGTTTGTTTATTTGCTTTAGCCTTTAGGAGCAATATTTAAGTTAGAAACAGGTCAGAGGGATGTTTATTAGTTTCCCATGAGTAAAAAACAGGTTCCCTGGTTGTTTTTTCTAAAGCAGTCAGATTGTCCTTTCCTGGTTAGTAAAGTAAAAAATAATGTTCCAGTCATGCATTTCTTTTTGTCATGCTGTGTTTTGGGATGTATTTTGGTGTGTTTAACATGTGTGTTTTCAATATTGCTTTAGGATTCATATGTAGCATTCCATAGATCATTTCAGAATCCCTGTCATGCTAAGAGACAGCAGTTAGATTTAAAAAAATTCATGGCATCACAGCTTTGAAAGTTGCTCAGCAGCTCCCCTTGAGGCCATTCTCGCACCCTTAAATGTGAGAATATCTTGTTAACTAGCTAAAGTTTTCCGATTCTGAAGCTGCTCAGCCAGAGATTCTTGCATTTCCACATGTGTGTTTTATTAAAGCCTCGTTTTACTCCAAAAAAAACCGGCAGTTTTGCATGTCAGTCAGACGATCCTTTCCTGTCGAGCGACAAAATGAGATGAGACTTAACATACAGCATCTTTACAGGACTGCTTTCTGTCATGCGCTCCTTATTCTGTCTTTTTTTTGGGGGGTAGATGAATGCGTTTCGCTGTAAATATTATGCTGGCTGAACCGGGAGCAGAAGAGATGACAGGTGTGTCGCCACTGTCAAACCGAAACTGATCTGAGCGCAGTCAGCAGGCGCTTTTACCTTGTACTGATAGGTGGGACTGAGCTTGTTCCACGGCTCTGGGTTATTCTTCCTGTCCCAGCTGACAGAATGAGGATAAGGCCAGGCCCGAGAGAGAGAGGAAGAAGAAGAAGGGGAGGGAGGGAAGGAAGGAGGGAGGGAGGGAGGGAGGGAGGGAGGGCGATTTGGGGTGTGTCAAAAACAGTGTCAATAGGTGGTGAAAAATGAGGGGGGCAACAAATGGAATGGGCAGAGTTGGAAAAGGGGAGAAACAAGAGGCAGGATTGGGATGAATAAAAAGGAATGGAGAGAAGGTAGACGAGGTGAAGGGAGGGAGGGAGAGCAGAGAGAGGGGAAGTAATTATCGCTGGAGTTGAAGGAGGGCAGTATTTTGGCAGAGTGCCGCTCTTCATTAAACAAAGTTTGTTTCTCACAGAGCGAGAGCGCCCCACAGAAACAGAGAGGCTAAATACCCTATTGCTCTCTCTCTCACACGCACGCACGCATGCACACACACACATAGTCACACAAACACACACACATAGTCACACAAACAGACACAGGAAACAGGAGAAACTAAAACAACACAATACAGAGAACAGGGAACACAAGGCCTAAATCTCAAACACTTGATATCCAAACATCCCTTTCTGTTCATAGAAGCTCACTTTACCTTACATCATTCAGGTCACAACACTATGATGCCCCACTTCACCCACTGTACCCAAAATCCATCATTGTTATCTGTTTATTGATGTAAACATTTCAGTTTAGTTATGATCTTAAAGAAATGATTCAGTTCATCATGCCTGTCCACATCCATCCATTAACATCCATCCTTAATACTTAAATTGCATTCAAATTTGAATTAAAATGTTGGTCTTTGGCATAAGATCTTCACATCCAGTCCTTTGGCCCTGAGCCCTCAAAAAATCACACTCAAATGTGAACGGAGGAGAAATTTAAACAATAGAACAGAATAGAATATAGAATAGAATATAAACAACAAAACAATATACTCTGTATAAAATGAAGGTACTTGTAAAAATATGTCTGACCTTTGATTCAGCCAAATTGCAAAGGACATATTTAGTTTACTTTCTGGGGAGAAGAAGGTAACAACCTTAAATGATGCTTTAAAATGAAATTATGAAAAGTGTGAAAATGTTGCTGCCATTTATTGAATTTGTTGAGGTTGAAAGGTTCAGCCTTATTTTAATTGTGTAACCCCACTAATGGTGTTGGGCTTACACTCAACAGCCATGAGCTAATCAAAATAGCTGGCTGAACATGTTGCACAGCATTTTGGAATCAGACCTGTCCAGGGTGTCTCTCTGCCTCTCACCCTGTGAACGCTGGGGTATATATCTATAACTGCAAACCTGCTTTAGGATTTGGAGCCCAGAAAATTAATTTTGGAATCAAATTCTGAGGGCTTTGAAATGAAAATTAAAATGTAACTCGTTAATTCATTAATTTTAAATCCTGGAAGCTAATGTCCCACAATCCATGAAGAATGGACAGATGAGGTTGGACAATAATCTAAAAAACACAAAAATGAATATTTAACTACTTGAAGGAGCAATTGAATAAGGTTTGAAAAGGCCTTCACCATCATCAGACCTCACTGTTATTGACAGTCTGTGATTAGACCTTAAACATGCAGGCTGACATGTGAATATCTAGAAAATAGGAGCAATCTGCAAGAAAAAGTGGAGGAACAGGTATGGATGCCTGACGAAACACACAGTTTTGTTGGGATTTTGATCTATAAGAACATACAAACATGACTCACGTGACATGAGGTCCTCGGGCCAGTCGGAGCAGGTAGAGGGATGCTCCACCCATACCCAAAATCATAAAGAAGAACTGAGGGACAAGCTGTTAAACAAACAAAATGAATTAATAACATCAGAGTGCTGAACTTGGACTCTTTTCTAATTCTTCAGGTTGGCCGCACAATGATAAAGGAGCCTGCCAAATTAAACACCTGATGATTGCTGTAATTCAGGTGACGGCAGTTCGACCAAATCTGTTAGGAGTAGCCTGGCCTCCAATTAGTCTTCAATGTAACAGACATGAGGCTAATTTGTGGTTATAAAGTTTCATTCACCGTTAACAACATAAATGATGACCCGTTTAAAGTCAGATACTGCTATAATTAATTCCATTAATGTCTGCTGGGAAAGACATAAGTTTCAAGGTGGCAAACTGCAAAAGATCATGGCTAGTTGTTTGTACAGATTGGTGGTATGTCAGAAACAAGAAAAAGAAAGTGCAGAGTATCTGACAGATAGGGTTCAAAGTTATGCTGTATTTTACACAAGGAAATGCTTCCCCCAGAAAGAGAGCAGTGACACCCACTGACAGAGACAGGCAGACACTTTGACACATGGAAGAGTTGCTAAAAAAACTGAGCAGTGGCCTAGAAAAACCCACATCATCCCCTTTAAACATGTATGATGCAATATCTGGACACAACTAGGCGCGCAAATCTAAAGCTCGCAATTTTTTGACTGATGAGGTGTTTACTTTTGTGGGTCTGAGTGGGTTTTGTTAGGAATTGATGAGTCCATCCTTTCTAAAGACTTCAGAAACCCAGTCCAGTCCAGAAACTGATCCAAATGTGCAGAACAGCATTCCAAGAACTGTGTATAGTCTGGCTTTTCTTATTACTTCTATCTATATTTTGCTTTGTTTTTCCATTATATTGTGTACCTCCAGTGTATAAATAAACACACACATACACACACACATACCGACATGGTTGTTATTCGTCCCTGTCTCTCCCTGATTCATATGTATAAGGGAGAGGCGGTGTGGGGTGTGTGTCAGGCTGGGTTGAGCGGGCAAGGACGCAGCAAATAGAGACGTGTGTGTGTGTGTGTGTGTGTGTGTGTGTGTGTGTGTGTGTGTGTGTGTGTGTGTGTGTGTGTTCCTGCTTGCACCCGCTGCCTGTCAGGCTGAGTGACAGGATCACAGACACTCTTCAGGGGGACCTGTGAGTGGGTGTCAGTCTGTCTGTGGGTGTGTCTGTGCAGCCGATGACAGGGATTAGAATATAAATACATAATAAGAATAAATGGGAGAAATCAGTTCAGATGCTGAAATAGACGGGTTTTTTCTACGTTAGAAAGAGAGAGAGAGAGAGAGACTTAGCCTTAAGCTGTCAAAACATTAGGTCCTATAGCCAATATTTACATAATCCCCAAAGGGGCTTTCAGGAAGATGTTCAAATTTAGCTTATCAAGTATGTTCAAAATGGTCTTAAATGACTGTAGCCTGTTGTGTGTGCAAGCTTAAGTCAGTCTCATCCTCCCTAAATTCAGAACTGTGATGGGCACGTTTGGGTCTTCAGCGTTGCTCGACTGTGTGCTATGAGCTGAGGTGGTCTGTCTGAAATCATGGGGGTCCAAGAATTGAGTCCCCCCCCCTGGGTGAGTGTCATATGTACAGACCCACTGGAGGGTCAGGGGCTAATCCTCATGCTTAGTAAAACTGAGGAAAAATAAGGGGATTTTTTCCATGTTTGCTGCTCTTGTACTGTCTAGCTGCCGGCTGTCACAACACTGAGGTACAGTTTCTTTGAAGAGCTGTAGGAAATAATCAGTCATTAATCAACAGAACGTTCTTAAACAAATGTATATTCATAAACTGAGTTGTGATGCAATGCCATGGAATGGGGAACTTTTAAATTTTGAGAAAAATTAACAAAATATATTTCATATTTCAGTTAGCAAAGAAATTAATATAAATTGATATATTTATTTAAATTCAAATTAATTTGATAAAAATTTAACTAAATTTGGCAAAAGAAAAATGCCTATTTTGAGATGCTTAGATGACTAGTAGTAAGTACCTAAAAAGAAGTGAACAACCAAAGGAATGGTGACAATTTTACATGCTTCCAACATTCACTAATGTTGATTTCTCTGGTCCAATTCAAAAGAACCACTGTAATACACTGTAACTGCTGAAAAGGTTGGTGCTGGCTATGATGGAAATGTGTCACAACACACAGTGCATCACAGAATATTTGTTCACAGAGCAGGAGATCAGTCAGAGTGCCCATGTTGCCCATCGCAGAACTAGATCTGGAAGAATGTAAGCTGGTCTGAATACTGTATTTGTGTGTGTATTATGTATATATAATGTGTGTGTGTGTACACATTTTTTGCTTTGAGGCCATTGAAACCTTTCAGTGTTCTGTTTCAGAGGGAGGGAGAGACTCTCAATCTCACTCTCTCTCTCACTCTCTCGCTCTCTCTTTCTCTTCCCCCCTTCCCTGTGAGTGCATTCAGCATTCACAGCATCTGGTGGTCCAGCTGGTCATGACCTGGAACTACTCTTAAGCAGGACAGGCCTACTTTATTTATTTCTTTATTTGTTTTTTTATGTATTTGTACATGTAACTGGTCACTGCACCATCAACCCCTCTGCGTTGTGTAACATCGGTTCCGGTGTGTGTGTGGGTGCAGGATGCATGGAAAGACAAAACACAGTCACTTTCACTGTTGGACAGTCACTGCAGTCCGTTTATTGCCATCCTCAGGAAAAGGTCTGCTCTGCTCTGCTCCCGCATGGTAAAAGAAAGGGGCAGACACATGTGGCACACAGACTACATTAACAGTTATAGTGAATATCCTGAACTGAATCAGACATCAGCTCCGTTCAGACAGGGTGCTCTTGGCTGACTCTGTTTCATTGTTAGGTTAACTCTTTAGTGAATCATGGTTGCAGATCTGGTCTAGGACTAGTGTTGGATATCCACATGTCACATGAGCCAAATGCTGCAGATGTGTTTCTGCTCGGCTAACATGAATCAGTCTGACTGCTGCAGGCTATCGGCTGTGGACCTAGCTTAACATAGTGCGCTTCACTGCTGTTTGGTGCTGTGATTATATAACACGGTCACTTTTGCCTGCTTTTGGTAACCTGCCAATGAGAATTTAGGTCACCACGAACTGATTTTCAGAAACGTGGCAGCTGTTCAAGGAATTCGCATTAAGGACAATTTTGAGCCAAGGCAACTTTTCATGAGAGATATTTAAAAAAAAAAAAAAAACTTGAAAATTTCAGATGCAACCATTTTACAGTTAACTGATAAATGTATTCCACTTTAAGAACTTGAAGCACTTTTCTTATGAAACAAAAATAATTTTATTTTTATATTGTAAAAAGAAAAAGCTTTTGGATGCATTTTGTTTTGTTAATGTATTATCCTTTTATGTTAAATCCTTCCTATAAAATATCACTTAATAAATCATCCACATATTATAAATAAAAAATGTATATCACATTCATAAAATAACAATAGAAAAAGCACTGTCTTTTCCTGAGGAATTATCAGTAAAAGTTAAAAGTTAAACTCAGTTGATTCAAACATACTATTAATGCGTTTAAATAATTTGGTGTTTTAGATCAGAAATATATTTAAGACCTTTATAGTAATGAAAATCCACTTACTCCTGGATGCTTCTTTGCATGTTGAAATATTGTTTTTATCATGATGAGCTGTGGATTCCAACAAAACAAACTGAAACAAAACAAAACAAAAAGAAGTCTTTATACACTTCAAACGCACAAAAAAATGATATGATGTCGCCGAAAAATGTAGATGCTGACTGACCAACTGTTCTCTGCTTTCCAAAATAAGAAAGAGAGAGAGATAAAGAGAGAGACAGAGCGAGAGAGAGAGAGAGAGAGAGAGAGGAAGAGAGACAGAGAACTTGTTGCTTGACTTTTATGTCTCAATAAGGGGGTCAGTGAGTGAAGGGAGGGCTGTTATCTAATCACTCTAATCGCAGCTGGCATCCTCAGTTTGATGTCATCATCTGTACGTTTCCACTGTCGCCCGATTGACGCTTCCATGCGTTCGCTTTTATCATCCACAGTGCAGAGATGCAGCATCAGAGAGCGTCTATATCCACAGCCCCTGAACACTGACTCAGGCTGAGCTTCATCAAACCTGCTCATAAGATCAGGTGTAATTAAATTTTCCAGCTCAATATGTCCCCACTTTGCAGTGCGAATAAAGAAGTGGTGACACAGAGGCCGGGTCAGATTATTATCTAATCGCTGCAGTAACCTGCACAAATGCAGATGTGCTGTAGTGTGTATGAAATATCAATGAAAAATAAATTATAGTAGTTTATGAACTGTGAAATTTCCTCTGAATAATATTAGCAATGTTGATAGTCATTGCCATTATAATGAACAGTCATTGATTGTGATTATATAGTACACAATGAGTATACAGTACTCAGACACACATTTCTAAATTAATTTATGTCCAGGGCAAACACCATGTATTTTGACTTCATTCATATTTATTCATGAGCATAAACAAAAATGTTTTCAAAAACCCACATAACATATTATTCATATTCCCATTATTATAATTATTGTCATTTTTATTATTATTATTATTAATATTATTATTGTTGTTGTTGTTGTTGTTATTGCCATTGTTGTTATTGTTATTGTTATTATTAATATCATATTATTGTTATATATTCAAATATGAATAAGAAATAGATAAATAAATCTCTAGATAGTAAGCTGCTTACAGAGCTCTAACAGTATCCTTGTCAGTACATTTTGTTTAATAATGTGCAAGTGGAAAGTTAATGGAAACCCAACTAATCAGACCTACGCAGGTGCACCATGCAACATGTCTCATGTCTCAAACTAGTGATAAAGAAGCTATGAAATCTACAGGAACAACAGTCATATACGAATTCACAGGATCACCAGAATGGTACAAAAAGAGGGTGGTGAAAGTAGCGTCACTAGTAAAATAGCTGTTTCATTAAAATACAGCCAAAATAACTTTAGACTGATTTCTCAAAAAGGTGAAGGACTTTGCATGGTCTAATCAACCCCTGACTCGAATCCCTTTGAAAATTCATGGAAGATTTTGAGCTCATCACATGGACCCTTGTAGCCAGATTCTTATCTGATTATAACTGAAGATGATTTGCTGAAAGGAACAGACCAAAAGCTAATTAATTCCTACTGTATGCAGCCAGAAGCTGTAATTTCCAACAACGACTTGCAAGAAAGTACTAATGTTGTTAATTTTTCAAGTCTGAATATTGTTTGCTTAATTTTTAAACATGCAGTATTTTTGTTTATCCTTATAAATACATACTTTTTGTTTATTTCGAAGTCAGAACGCATGTGTGTAAAGTTAAAGTGAAGATCTGCACTGGAAATGTATTTAAAAAACAATACTTGTTTCCTCTCACTGTGTATTCAAGTCGTGATTGAAAATTCTTCATTCTAATTCACTCTGACGGACACACACACTCATACACGCACATTGTTTTGCTGCGTCTAGTTGTTTGGAGGTGTGTGCTGAGGGAAGAGGTGCACTTGTCTTTGCCCTTTGACCTGCGGGGAATATCCACGCTGTGTGATTGATGGAGGAAGCAGTGAGGTCAGACATTCACCTCCTCCAGCATCAGCCCCAGCATCAGAAGTATTTACCTCTAAACCTCTGATGTCCTTAATGAGGCCACTGTGTAATTAACAAGTGTTTGATGCTATTAACGTTAGAGGGCCAGGGCTGGACAGTTGCTTGTCATTAGATGCTTCGCTGTGACGTTTGTAATTATTGTTAATTACTTCACAGGTGAGGTTTTGGCCAGCCTGCCACAACACCCAGCACACCTGTATGACCACTATATCTCATACTCACTGCAGCTACAAGAGGATAATGTTACTCCATAAACATAAAGCATTCTAACACTAAACGAATAGTTTGGCAAAAAAAAATTGGTCACTTTTTCCCTCTACATGTAACCAATTAACCACAAATGGAGTGTGGGCCAAGTTCAGCCGTTGAGATGATTGCAACTACTTTTTACAAGCTTTGTAGCTATACTTTTGTCCTATTTTATAGATTCTCGTATCACACATGTCAGAAACCCCATCAGCAAGTCTTTTTGTTGTGCCAGTGTCGACCGAGGTGGATGGAGTCCCCTTTTGAATTTTATTCTTTGGAGTTTGTTCTTGCTGTGTTGGCTCGCTCACTGGGGGTTTAGACTTGCCCTTCAGTGAAGGTGCTCTGTGATAACATTCGTTGTGAAAATGACCATACAGGTACATTTAAATTAAATTGAATCGAATAGTATTTTTGCAACTGAGATTAGAATTCTGCATTGTTTGAGGAAAGACTGATAATGTAGGTTTATGATGGTGCTATAGATTCTATGATGCTGATTTGTTGGTTTGAGGCTTTTGAATCAGAATCAGAACCCGAAACCTTTACTGATCTCAGAGGAAATGGCTCAGATTAAAAGGCAAATTTTGCTACATTACAGTGCAAAACTATATTGATCCCAGAGGATGTTTTGTGCAAATTTTCCTACAGTATTGCGCAAAATTTTATTGATCCCTGATGAAATTGTTTATAGTGCATTGTGGTGTAAAACTGAATGGCCCTAATTTCAAACACCACATTATTCGGGGTCAGCGCTGGACCGTGAAAGCTTAACCAGGGATGGCAGTGTGTTTGGTAGGGTGGCATGTTCATGTGGCATCCAGGGATCAGGAGTAAATGTGTATGTCTGTGCCAATGTTAAACAACACCAAGCATAGTTTATCCATTATGATCAACTATGTTTGGAAAATTACAATTATAACTTCCTACTGCACTGATACAGAATTCCACCCAGTTCATCGCCTTTTTTTGGGTGAAAGCTTACACACAAAGGCTTTTACACTCTCTTTCTCTTTCCACAAGCAGCTGGCAGCTTGGCATTATGACTGTTGTGATTTCTTGCGAATGAGTGACTAGCTTGTTGTGTGAATGAATAGTATGATCCATAAATGATGTCCATTCCGAAAGTTTGGGGAGTTTAAGCACATTGTATTTAATACAACTCTCATCATAATTTAAGAGCGACAGGTTTAGGGCAGCAAATGGGGTGGAAAGCGATACAGAGGCCTGATGGCAAAGTTGTTAAAGTTGAATTCTTCACAAAATTGTTCCTTTAAAAGAAAACCAACAGACCCAGAATACGCCTTATAATCAATAACCTGCCAGTCAAACCATAATATACTGCCCCTCACCTCCCAACTGGTCAGTGTGAATAAATATGACAAAAGGTACTGTATGAAAAACACAACTATGACATTTTGTCACATATCTGTGGCCGCTGTGTTCGGTCTGTTTTCCTACTAGCCCAGGCCCTTTTAAAAGGCATAAATGAGACAGTATGTCCTTGTGCTTTTCTCAGCCACATTGATATGGAGGGGTGTTTGGGTGATTCACAGCCAGAGAGATGGAATGAGATGCATTAAGGTTGGAGAGGAAAAACCAAAAATGCACCTGCTTCCCATGTCCTGCTCTGTTTATACAGCCACACACACACACACACATACGCACACTCACAATAGCTATTGTTCCCTAAAGGATTGTGCTCATCTGTTCAGCAGCAGACTGGTGAAAGTATAAATGTTTTTTCTTCTGTCTGTCTCTGATTCAGTAGTCAGGAAGGTCAGCGCACACAAAGACGTCCGCACACTCAGACACATTCCCCCATTCCGACGGAAACCCTTGTACATTGCCATGACCTGAAGTCCCCATGGCAACGGCAGGGGTCACGCCCCTTTCTGCGGTTAGAAACGCATTAGATGACCTCAGGCACACGGCTCCCATAAATGTTGGAGCAGGTACGTGTGCGTGTGTACATTAGACCACCTCACACAAAACCTCCATCAATGATGAAGTAGGTGAGCACTGAGGCTTCTCGTGTGTGTGTGTGTGTGTGTGTGGGGGGGGGGGGGGGGGGGGGGAACCCCCTTTTTTTTCCCCCCCACGAA
>JBBPDE010000107.1:18067942-18083410 GCA_037974605.1 Nannopetersius ansorgii | reverse complement strand
GCCATGTTTGTGTATACATGGTCCAATGTTTTGTTTCCTCTGGTGTGACAGAGAACGTTTTGGTGAAATTTGGGGAGCACTGTCTTTAAGTTGGAGTGATTGAAGTCCCCCCCAACAATAAATGCAGCCCCTGGATTATCAGTCTGTTGTTTACTGCATGAAGTTCGTTCATAGCAAGCTTGACATCAGCATCGGGTGGAATGTAAGCAGCAGTTATAGTGGTAGATGTAAACTCCCGCGGCAGATTAAACGGTCTACATACCCTTCCACCAATTATTATATCAGATCCTGATCATGACCAGCTATTATGCTTCCCCCACAGGCGCACTGAGCCAGTTCAGAAACAGAGGTGCTCTTATAAAGGAATAAGGAACCCAAACTTCAGTGCACAGTACTTACTTTCTAGTGGACTCGGCCTTCTGTAGAAAGGTAAAAGAAAAGTTCAATGATCTGTGCTTTGAAAGCTATATAAAGGAAGCCTAAATGACCATGGGAAGATGGTGATGAAGAGGCTTTTCCATCAGCAGAATTCCAGTAAGGTTTGGGGCATGGCTGTTAGACACACAGGTATGAGGGCGGCGTGTTGGGTGGGATGGATGTTAGGGATGAAGGCAATTTTTGACTTAGTAAAACTTGGTCCACAAACTGTTGACCAAAGGACTACTGTTTACACTGATAGACAGAACCAGAATGAATCAAAATCTCAGTTGCAGCTGGGAGACATGATGGGGACAATGGATATATAATGCAAATAATAATCATTGGATTTAATAGTATACTTTTTACACTTTACTGTTTCATTGTATGGATTTATTCTATTGTTTTTGATGCTCTTACCTTTGTTCTGTCCACTTTCTGTCATAGCAATGCAAATTTCCTATTTACGTGACTAATAACGGTTTATCTTAATTTTATCTCCTATGCGAAGTCTAGTGCGATTCGATTTTGCTAATGATTAGATTAGTAATTTGCGAGGAACCCATATCCAGACTGAACCTGATACTTTCTGGTCATGTTTATGCCTGGTCAGTATATATGACTAGTATGTGGATTGTATCCATCAAATTTTACTCATGTTTACATTTGGTAGTCCAATACAGACTGAAATCTGATTGTTAAGAGCAATATGCAACATTAAGTGTAAGGGCAAAGTGTTCATTTGTCATTCATGAACACACCACATCACACAGTGTGAACAGCATTTAACCCATTCACCAAGTAATGCAGCACGCAGCCAGGAACTCAGTATCCAAGGAGCAGTGTGTGGGGACAGGACCTTGAGCAAGGGAATCAAAGGTGACACTATTACTAGTCCACCAACTGCATTGTAGGAGTCTTGCCCAATGATCAGTGTAGACTGGTGTGCTTGCCTAGGTGGAGAATCAAACCTCATTCTTATGCTTAGTGAACCATAGTATTACCCACCATGCTACTACCAACCCCTATTGTCTAACCTCTCATCCAAATCACTTAAACATGATGTCTCCATTACTGTCTTTCAGATCAATACTTGTAAATGACCAGGTATTCTGACTGGCTGCCTTTTACTGTGCCTGTAAAAGCAGATAGGAATTAATCAGTTTAGCTTAAATAGGCAGGGACAAACTGCTGTGGGCTGGATGGGGAGTATTTTGGTTTCAGATTTTCAAAAGAAAGAATAAACGGATTAATAACATTATAATCAAAAGAACACTATACACAAACAATAAACAAATGTTTTTGGAAATAAATACAGATTCTAATACAGTCAAGTTATAACTTTCAAAAAATTACAAAGCATTAGAACAAACACTGGATAACATCGAACATGACTAGTACAAACTTTCCAAATCAGTTTTTAAAGCAGTCTCATAATACATTGTTTTAATGGAGGGCCCACTAATTTAGGGACCCAGTTAGATCTGTCAAAGTCCACATTGAGCACAGAGCCAGGGTCCAGTCAGGGCCAGTTCCCAGAGTTTCAGGTCTTTGCATGAATCGTATGCATGGTCCATGGTTCTATGATAAAACACAAACCCAGGTTACTCTATAACACTGACTCCCGTCTCCTTTCCTGCTGATCAGAGCTGGCCCTCTGGAGCAAGTCTGTAAGAAAACAATTTACAACATGAAAACATTAACTGTGATAAACGACCAAGGAGCAAAGGGTTCATTTCAAATATCTGAGCCAAAAAAGCAAAATGTGAAAGGGTTTAACTGAATGGGTGAGAGCAGGGTTGCAACAGGACATAAAATAATTCACATGCAATATCAATCAAAATCAATGTTCTGCAGAACTGCTACAGTCATCTGCCAGTGCGTCCAGCTGTGAAGATACACAACCAACACTGTGTAGAAGCACCGCCTAAAATGTTTTTCTGAGGGAAACATTTTTGGGTGTAAATAATATTTACTAAAAACAGGTGGTTTCATTGCAATATTTACTCTGTTCTTGTTGCCACACGGATGATCAGCTGCTGTTCATGCGTCTCCCTCCTCGACCTCCATCTGCTCTAGGATCTCCTCCAACTCTTTGGCCTGCTTTCGTTTCTTAGGAGCATCTGGAGAGAAAACAGCATGCAAGGTGAAATTTACAAAAGAAAATATTTTTAAACTCAAAGACTAAAAGTATGGTGTTAATTACATCTGATCCATGGACAAGTATAAGCATGGACAGGTCCAGTAATGTGAGAAGGCTTTGGCCTTACCGTGGAAGTGCTGAGCTGTTTTCCTGCGCAGGTCTTCCACACTGTCCTCTGTGTCGGCCCACTCCAGGACCAACCTTCGGCCGTACAGATGGGTGCTGTGGCAAAGCGCAGAGAAGGCTTTCTGAAAAACAAGTCAGGGATTCAGTGAGTTTAGCCTTATAATACCAAGAGTGACAGTTGAGACAGAGAGACAGAGACAGTGCCAACCTTGGCATCCTGCTTTGTGAGGAAGTCCACAAAGGCAAATCCACGGTGAGCTCCACCAACTCCTTTCTTCGGCAGGCGAACGGTCTTCAGCTCCCCAAATGTACTGATGAAAAGACAGATACGTATGAAATGCATAAAGTAGATTTAAAAAAAAAAAAAAATACAGATTCTCCTAGGGCTTGTCACTCTGCTAATAATGATTATGACCATGTTTTCCTTACATTTTTTGAATATAAGCACATTCTACAATTTGTTCCATGATCTGAAACTCCAGTCCTATTTATATTCCATTTATACTCATCTGTGAGTTTAGAAAACACCAAAAGAAACACCAAAAGTTTTTTTTTCAGTGGATAAGAGGTCATTCTGCTAAAAAGTAAGTGTGTACATCCTTTCGAGTTGCTTGCATTTCTTTACATCTGACCTAATAAGGCATTATTTTTAATGTTTAAACAATGCAATCAAACATTAAAATGTCTTTGCTGGCAAAACAATGAGAACATCTGTTTAAACTGATTCTCGCATAACCTGTGAGCAGCAACGACATCAACCAAACATATCCTGTAATTGTTGATCAGTCATTGAATTTTGGCCCAGTTCCTCTATACAGAACTGCTTTAATTCAATGATGGTCATGACCTGCCATGGATGAACTCCACACTTCATGTCCTGCTACAACATTTCTACTGGATTAAGAACGTGAATTCAACTCCATCATCATTAACTACAAAACTCTTCTGCCTTAACCATTTTGGTTGACTGACTGTGTTTTTGATTTGTTCATACTTTTGCAGTCTATAGAACATTGGGGAAATTGGTAGCCTAGTGGTTAGGGCATTCGCCCCGCGATCGGAAAGTCCAGGTTCGATTCCCAGGACGCTAGGTACAGCTGAGGTACCCCGAGCAAGGTACCGTCCCCACACACTGCTCCCCTGGCTGCCCCCTGCTTCACTTGGTGAATGGGTTAAATGCAGAGTTCACACTGTGTGCTGTGGTGTGTTCACGTATGACCGAATGATCACTTTCACTAAATAACATTCTTCCAATAGTCCTGAGATACACCCAGGTGGGTCTATTGAGACCTATACACTCATAGCAATGTTCTTCTTAGAGTATAGTCACTTTCTCCATATATTCTATATGCTGCTGTAGTAGTGTTGCCTAAATTAGTGCAGAGGTCAGCTATCCTTAGACATTCTCCTGGGGTTCTTTGCAATTTTCCAGAATATTATATACTGATTTTTATTAGGCATTAGTGTTGAATTTTCTCTATTTATACACAATATCCTGGCCAGTGGAATTGTAGGGTTTATCTTATCAGAAATTATTCTATTACCACTTTCAACATGATGAGCATGTTTTCTGCAAACCTCAAGAACGTCATTTGACCAAGGTACAGTGTGCACTCCCAAACATTTCTGGTGGAGACTTAGGTTGATGTTTTATAAACAGACAGGGTCACCCACACTCACTTCTGATTGAACCTCCTGATCCACCTCCGGATTCTCATACATTTGCTGACAATGGCAGGAGTTCACAAATCAAACTTTCTTGCACCAATTTATTCTGAGCCTTAAATCTTACATTTACAGCATTTATCAGACACTTTTATCCAAAGTGACTTTCATTCTCTAACTACAGGGGGCAGTCTCTCCCTGGAGCAACACAGGCTTATGGGTCTTGCTTAGGGACCCAGTGGTGGTGCTATAGGTAGGATTCGAATCCATGACCTCTTGGTCCGGAGGCAAGTATCCTACTCACTGAGCTACCTCCCACAAACCTTTAATTTCTCATGTTTAAATAAAACAAATGCAGACAACTGGAAATAAAATATAATAAAATGCAAATAAAACACAGCATTGTTGATAATTTACAGTTTATATCGACCTTATTAAGATAAAAAATGTCCCATTTTTAGTTTATCCCATAAATACACTGGCTCTTGTATTCAGCATTAAAACTCCGATATGTTAATAAGGTCTTACCAGAAGAGCTCCCTCAGCTCCCTGACAGTGGCCTGGAAGGGGACGTTTCTCACCAAGATCTTAGAAGTTGTTTGTTTCTTAGATGTCTGCTTCTTCCTGCTAGCTCCTGCCATACCGGATCTGAGAGAGGCAGAAAATAAGCAGCAAATGACAAACCTTTACTGTGAGATGCCATTCAGTGAGACAGACTAAATAAACTAGTTCAGAAGCAGATGCTTAAAGAACACAGGTGCTGGATTGGTGGATTTTCTCAAAAATTTACGACATTCAGCACATGCCTTTATCCAAAGCGACTTTCATACGCTAACTACAGTCTCCCTGGAGCAACTTGGGGTTAAATGTATGTAGGTTCTCTTACTTTAAATCTCTTTCTGAAATTTTCAGCTCAAGTTGATGCTCATCAACAGTGCAGTGCTGCACAGACAGAGAAAGAAGGAAACGTTTCAGAAAGGCATTGAACAGATTTTTTCAAACACAAAAGTTATTCTTACAGACACCAGATATACTTGCCTGCAGCTGTCGCATGGCTTTCTGAGCTGCTTCAGGGGTTTTGTATTGAACAAAGCCATAGCCCATAGACAACAGTTTCCCTGGAAAAGAGAGCATGTGTACTGATCACTGTCCCACTGCCTTCCAGTAGCCATGCAAACCAAATGGTTACAAATAATATTAAAGTATAGTGTAAATATCAATTACTCCTGTAAAAGAATGGCATTTGCTTGAAAAGCACTAATCCTCCCAGTCTGTGAGACAGCATGTGTATACCTGATTTATCCCGCTTCTTGGATATAGTGCAGGTTTTCACTACTCCACATTTGGAGAAAGTCTGGAGACACACAGAGTGAATACAGTATTTAAAAAAGCATGAATGTTGAGCCAAATCCCCTTACAGCCATCTTTGGTATCATCGAAAATGTTGAATTATCTAAAGAAAAACGCAGGATTCTCGCATTTACCTCATTATTAGCACGCCGTGCAATCTTACTTAAAGGGAAGGATTCCTTCCCCCCTTCTCATTTGCAGTGGATTAGAGATATTATGTCCTGCCTGAATTTAGAAAAAATCTGTTATACAATTCGTGGGTCAGAGAATAAATTCTACAAAGTATGGCATCCCTTTCTGACATTACTTAAAAAACCCACTACCGTAGTATGCGAGTAGCCCGACTTTACCTCTTCCTATTTCCATTGTCATTACGACCTGTTTTTATTTACCTATGCGTTTGTCTCTTATTTTGGCATATTTGCATTTAAAATATTTTTTAATTCTTGTGAGTTTTCTGTCAATTTTTTAAATTATATATTATTATTTTAAAAATTATTATATGTATTTGTTTTATTTTGATTTATTTTTGTTTTGTGCTAACTAGTTGTCTGTCCTAAAGTGGGAGGGGGGTGCTAATGGGTGGTTGGGGGTGATTAAGAAGTTTGAAAATAAGAAAATGTCATTTTTTCTTCTCTCCTATGTTTTATATGCCTTTGACAGTTAAATAAAAGACCTTGAACTAAAAAGCATGAATGTGATTCAAATATTACACTCACTGTCGCTGGTCTAGACTTTGCACTTCTTTCTCTCTTACACACATAGACATGTATATATGTAAGCACACACACCTGTGTACATCATACATAAACACACACATTATGTATATGAGGAAGGTGCATTAAAATGGAGATTAAATAGGTTAATGGGTTAATTAAATGGGTAAAATGGTTAATGAATACAATAGAGGTTTGTTTACTTTGTATAATTTAGTTCTGATCTTCACACAAAGATTGCATTACTCATTCTTTTTACTCTGGCTTTATTTCCCTCTCATGTTTTTATTTCAATATGATTCCTCATTTTAAATTGCCTTTGGTTATGAAACGAGCTAAATCAATAAACCTGACTTGAGTTGCACTAATTATGGAGCACTGCTACCCATTTTTGCAGTCCCACTAAAGCTTCAGACACTCGGCCTTCAATCACATCTGCTCCTCTGAACTCGTCCCCCGACCTCGTTCCCATGAACCCTGACCCTACCTCCCGCAGTGTCTCCTCCATAGTGATGAAGTTGAGGTTCTTAATGAAGAGGGTTGAGCCAGGCACGTTCTCTTCTTCCTCCTCCTCATCCTCTTCCTCCTGTTTCTTTGTTTCTGCTTGCTGACCTACTACCTCCTTACTCACAGGCTCGGTTTCTGGGAAGAGGAATGACGAGCAAACATAAAATAGACAAGACTATGAATAAAACAAACTGGAAAACAGATTTTGTAGTAGGTTCTGAAACCTCTAATATGAAACAGACAGCCAGCATAAATAGTGTACTGTTGGTTTACCTGGCTTACGCTCTTTAGGAGGTGTTGTGAAGACAGTCATTGGAGCCCACTCTAAATACAGTGGAACATGCTTGAACTGCAACGAAACAGATTAGATGAGAACATGGAATGCTCTTTGCTGTATTTCCAGGAACAAAATGAATAGAAATATGAATGTAGATTGTAGCAGTCATTTTAAAATGATAACGTACCAAATTGGGAAACAACTGTAAAACTAGCTGTAGTGTACATATGCTTACAGATAGACTCACACATACCTTTGTGTATGCGAGTTTGAGGAAGGCACGTTTGGCTTCGGTGGGCTCCAGGAACTCGACTATAGCAGTGAGGCCAGCAGGGGGCAGGAGCACTCGCCCCAGAGAGCCATGAGGGGAAAAGAGATCCTCCAGATCCTTCACCTGCACTCCTGAAGGCAAATTCTTCACCAGCATGACAGAGTTACTGCGCTGGCCTGAAGCCTGGAATCATAAAAAAAAAAGTGTAAAAATTAAAGTGCATAGGGATGATTTGCACTTCATGCCATGACTGAAGACCATACAGTTGCACTTTATAGTTTACAATTACAGACAGTAGTCCATCTGTTTCTATCGATGACTTCAGCCCCTTCTGAGGATTATTCTCAGCACCGCAGCTACACTGACATAATAGGGGGAGATCAGTATGTGTGAGAAAGCACCTTTTACGATAAGTGGAGCTGATTAAATTGACAATAAGTGGACAGAAGAGGCTCATAGGTGTCCATTCAACACGAAAAATGCAAAAGGTCCCAACAAAGGGAACAAAGCCCAAAATATACTAAAACTGAACTGAAAAAATCTTGGTACCTGACTGAAGGAGTCCAGAGACACTCCATTGTCCAGCAGGAAGTCTCTGGTTTCCTGGACGATCTGAGTTTCTCCAAGAGCCATCCTCACGGCGAGGCTGCCCTTTGACTCCTGAAAACAGAATATACACGAATATACACATATACACAGTCTTCACTTCTTCAGGCAAGCTTTCCATCACACTTTAAACTGGCAGATCAGAATGTCAGGGAGACTGAAAACTCACATGATCAAGGACTTGGCTTTTGGTCGTGTTGTATTTCTCAGCGATGACATCAGCTACTGCACTCGTCCCGAGAAAGAGTGTGTTCCAATTATGAGCACTGTATGAAAAACAATAGGTATTTCACACCACACTGTTTCAAGCTTTTATCATTGACTGGACAATCTGGACAATTTACAATAATAAGTGTTATTGTTATGATTATCATATTGTTATTATTGATGTTGCTGTTGTCATTATTATATTTTATTTTCTCAAATTGCTCATATTTTATATATTAACATGCAGTCCATTATTATAAAAGTCATAATAGAAAACATTTTAAGATTATGTTAAAAACCGATAAGTACAACAGTTCAAATAGATCAAATAAAGGACAAAAAATCTAAAATAATATAAGCAAATTAAAATAACATAAGCAAATTAAAATTATAAGTAAATTATATTTACAATTAAAACAAAGATCGTGGCAACTGTGACTGTAGTTTCTGAAAAGCTGACCTGCTGCTGGCTGCCTTGTCCTTGGCGTCTTTCTGCCTCTTATAGGAGGAGCTGCCTGGGGCGTTAGGCCCCTGTTCTGGTTTCTCCTTCTTTATCCTGGAGGGTATGATGTGCAATACCCGTCCCTACAGGACACATGGTGGGTGAGTAAACCAATAAAAACAGAAAGAAAACCTATATAAGGAGAAACAAACATGTCTGCACCTGGAATATGTGGCCATCCAGCTGGGCCAAAGCAGTCACAGCATTTTCAGGAATCATGTAGGTGACGAAGGCAAAGCCCTTGGGTTTCTTAGTCAGAGAGTCGATAGGAAAATGGAGCTCGGAGAGAGGACCTACAGTATAGAGCAGACAACACAAACACTACTCTCAATATATTGCATTCCAAGTAACTTACACATTACATATAAAGTTGTATGCAAATGTTTGGGAGCACTGTTTGGGCAAGTTACATATTTTGCTGTATTTCTAAGTAACAATAAATACACATGCTCTCCAGATAAAACTGCAGATAATTCACAATTAGTGTTTATTCCAACACCCTGGGTAAAACTAAAATGTGACATCGAAACATTTTGGCATCTTAATGTATTATATAGACATTTTATGAATTAACATACATTTAGCAAATATAGAGATGAGAATGTGTTCATTTCACTCACCCAAACTCCCAGAAAACGAACAAATCAGAATAGTTTGACCAGGAATGTGAATTTTATCAAATGGTTGTGTAATTAACAATTTACTACATTTCCAGCTGCATATGAGGATTGTGGACTTTCATGGAACCATGGAGTGGCATTTAAAAAGAAAATTACATGTATACACTTACATGACTATCTTAATTTTGGTTACATAGCACATTTTTGAGTACAGGGTCAAAACTTGAATACAGAAAACATTCTGCAATTTTTATTTTCTAAAGGTTGTTGTTGTAAAACAACTATTTGTTACATACATATCACATGTTACACTAATGCCCTCAGTACATTACTGCAAACCTACAAAGAAAATTGTTCCATGTCTAGTAAAAACATTGTGAAGAATTAGGTGTCCACAGTGATTATGAACATGTCACATGCAAGATCATCCTCACCATGTTTAGTGAAGACCTCCTTCAGCTCCTCTTCACTACACGTATAGGACAAGTTCCTCACAAAGAGCCGTCCTGATTCGGCCACGTCCTCTTCTTCCTCATCCTCCTTCAGCTCGGACACAAAATTTTTCTGTTGTGCAGTGGATTTTTTCCCTCTCCCCTTATCTCTGAAATTTGAGACTCGGAAAACTTCAATGTAACGATCACCTTCAAAAAAGAAAATAAAAACGATAAAAACGCCCGAAGCAAAGTTTTATCACCTCTTATTCCTTCACATCCTTTGTGTAAACAAATATCAAAATGTTCCTCACCCATATAGTCTTTGTCGAGTCGAAGAGCTCTCTCCACTTCTGCCTCTGACTGCAGGTCCACATACACATAACCTGAGAACAGTCAAACAGACAGCACTGCATTATTCCTAGTGGGTCACTTGTCAAATACCTCAGCAGTAACGACTCTTACCCGAGTTGCGTCCGTCTTTATCCTTGGCAAAGCGGATGGCCACCGGCTTCAGAGGCATCAGAAACTCTCGCACTTGTTTCTGAGGTGACAAAGAGCGTACAGTTTAATAAAGAAGGCCTGAAGCTATTATTTAAACACAACATTTGATCCTGAGTGCCTGGAAATGTCATATTCTGTCAAGATAGAGTTGTTTTTCATAACAGGTGCTGTGAAATAAACTGTGAGTGTCCTCTAGTTCAGCGGCCCAGTGTTTGCCCCACGGACCAGTTTCATGTAAAACATTTTCAAGGGCCGGTATAGATACAACTAAAAACAAATTGCATTTGTTTTATGCTCATTTTTGCTAGATTGTGGGTCATTTTTTTTGACGTATCATGTGACCGAGACGAAAGAGATATTTCCGACTCTGATAATCAATAAAATGTTTTTATATCTTTTTGTCTCTCTCTCTGTTTAGCCCGGTACCACATGACTCACAAGTCGATACCAGTCCATGGCCCGGTGATTGGGGACCTCTTTTCTATTTAACCATCATAACAATAATTAATAATGGCAAATCAGCACTGTTATCTTGAACAAAATCACATCTGATCTGTTCCTATGTCATATTTGTCAATGTAATGTATCACGGCTAGTGTTAAATGAACTCCAAATGTTTTGATATTTATGATTTTATACACCACTTATCAGTGCATGGCAGCTGACATGTATTTGTCAAAAAAAAACCCACAATATTCCACTATTACATAATATTAGGTTTTATAACATTTTTAAGACTTTAGAGACGCTAGTTTTTTTACAACAGTGATAAAATGGAACCCTAAACAGCTGGATAAGGGGTTAAGATATTACCTCTTTAACGTTGAAAGGAGCTCCACGTAGCTTAACTGTGAAATCTGTAGCAGGTTCAACCTATAAGGTGAAATAACAGGGATTCAAATAGCCACTAGGAAATAGTGATTAGATCCATGCTCCAAAATAACAGAACTAACCTTATTCTTGGACTCTGGGACTTTCTGGATGTCCTTTTCCGCACTCTCATAGGCACTGTCTGCCTGCTGGGCTGGACGTTCCTCTTCCTCCTCTTCTTCTGCATTAATTTCTTCCTTCTCCTCATCCTCACCATCCTCCTCCTTCTCCTCCTCTCCACTCTCATCCACCATAACTGATTTCTTCACCATTTTGGAGCGAAGATAATCCATATCTGACAGACTTTCCTTCAAAGCTGCCTTCCCAATATCTACTTCAAACAGAGAGCTTCTGTTATTAGCATAATATTTTATAATCTTGAATATATTTTATTAATGTTATTTATTTTATTATTTAGTATTATTTATTATTTATGGTGTCCTTAAGTGTTTGTATACTGATTACAATGTTTAAAAATATTTTTAAAAACTGGATGTGTTACTTTGTGTGTACAAAACTTGTGGACATGCAGACTGAATGCAAGACAAAAATATACCCAGATTATCATCTTCATCCTCCTCAGGAGCTGCCGCTTCTTTCTCATCATCACTCATCTCCTCTGATTCATCAGAATCAAAGTTTAAGTAGTCATCACTGACAGCTTTCTTCTCTTTCTTCCTCTCTTGCTTTTTGCTCTTTTCTGTTCCAGCTTCCAAAGTGTCGTTGGCCCATGTTGGCACTTGCGTGCGGTTTTTATGCACTGACAGAAACTCCTGGAAGCCTGGATCTTCTTCCAGCTAAAGATGGAGAAAAGCCAACATTTTACCAACTGTAAGCTCACTTTCAACACAAGCCATTTAAAGACTGCACTCATCAGATCGGTCAAGGACACTGCTGTGGACAAGACCAACTTAAAACCATTTATAGTAAACATATTAACTGGGTGGTAGAAAATTCTCAGCACAACAGTGGTAGGGGCATGGCACAGTGGGTTAAGAGTGACCCACCATACAACAATAAAAAATCTTTAAAATTGCAGCAACCAGCAAAATTTCACTTTCACTTTACTTTCACTTTCAAATTAATTAACAGTCATACATTCTGCTAAAAAAAAAAAAGTTCATTAACGAAAGGCTAGAGAATGGCTAACAAACTGTACATCAACTTACAGACTAAAGTCAGTGTTAAGAACTGGTAATAGCAACAGTAGTGATAGCGAGAGCTGAGAGAAAATCTGATACCCAAAACATTTATGACAGAGGAAACAAACAGCAAACTTACTTCTCCAAGAAGAGTGGCAGTCTTTTTTTCTTTCTTCCCCTTCAAGTAAAGAGAAAAGGCCACGTAAGACATTTCTATAACAATTCCTGTAACATTAAAACTGCTTCACATTTTTGACTCTTTCCATTGTAGACTTGGTCCTTTTCCAGAAATTATGACTAGTGATGGACAGCTTTGTGGTGTCACAGCTTTTGTATGCATAAGTTTGTTCATTCTTCACAGTACTGTACATCAAATGCTTTTTATTTAAGTACAAAGTTATAAAATTTGACTTGAACTGATAAATAACATTGACAAACATGCCATGGTGGATGCCAGTTGTTAGGACACATTTTGTTACTTGGTTACTGCTACTAATTACCAGTTAATCATCATGACATCATAAGAATAAACAGTGATGGTAAACCAATAGTTATATTACTCTGAATAAAATCACTTGTGAGAAGTATCATGACATGTTTATGAAATTGTTATAATATAATGTAGCAGTGTCAAGTAAACCTACAAAGTTCATAACTCCAAGATTTAATGTGTAAGGTGTTCATTTATATAACACACCACAGCCCACTGTGAACAGCACAAAATTTCTCTCTACACTGAACCCATTCACTCAAGTGATGAACCAGGCAGCCAAGAACGCAGCGCCTGGTGAACAGCTTGTGGGGGCGGTACCTTCCTCAAGGGCACCTCAGTGGTGCCACTAGCAGCCCAAGGATTTAAAACCACAACCTTCTGATCACAGGGGCAACTCCCTAACAACTAGGCCACCAACTGCCCTTATAACGAAAGGCTGTATAGCAGAGGAGTTTTGTTTATTATTAAAATGGACCATTTATCTGAAATTATACCACCTTACACTTACATCATGTAAACATTTCCTGACAATAGAAATGATAAAATCTTAACACTGTACAACAATGTAAAAAAAAAACAGATTGTGTTTGACTGTTGTGACTGTAGCTTTAGCACTACACCACACAAGCAGAATAGTGCTAGTTTAATCTTTTGCTTTGTTCTCATAAATATAGATTTACAGGCATAATAACAATACATTCCCTATAAATCACTCATTTCCAACAATTTCCACACTAAAGTAGATGTTTCATCCCTCACCTTCTTCTCATCTTTCGTCTCTCCTCCTTCCTGCTGTTTGGGTTCACTCTTTGATTCTGTGGTTTTCTCAGGTTGCCGACTGTGCTTGCTCCAGGGCCTGCTTTTGTTGGGGTCTCCTAAATCTGTGCAGAATTCCACCTGGAATGGAACAACCACCTCATATGTGAGTAAATAATGAACTGACAGATGAGACAGGAGAAGATCAGTCAAGAAACTGAGAAACAAGAAAGCACCACGATTTTGCAGAAACACCTACCGTCACTCTGGATGTGTCTACGAAGCTCTTGTTGAAGTGTTTCAATGCCTTTTCTGCATCTTCCTCACACTTGAACCCCACAAAGCCAAATTTGCGGAACTTTCCATCTTTGGTGAACTTCAGCCCGCAGTCCGTCAGCGTCCCGTAGGCTGCGAACATCTTCCGGAAACGCTCCTCCTTCATCTGTAGCAAGACATGAAATATAATTATTGACTAAATGCCAGTATTATGATTTTACTGCTACATATTGTGATTGCAATCCATTTCAAGACATTAAAAGGCCCATAAAATCTGTAAATACTGTTTCAAATAGGATGTTTACTCCCTCCCTCCATACAGTCCATATATGGAGACTATAAAACCAGCTTAAAAACCCATTTACGTACACTTAATTGACAATAGTACATGACACCTCTTAATTACTAAATTGAGGTGGGCCCTTACTTCCAGTGAAGGGCAATTTTAGTCCCCAAGACATTTTGACAATGCCAAGCTTCCAACTTTGTGGACACAGTTTAGGGAGGAACATTTTCTATTCCAGCATGACTGAGCCCCAGTGCACAAAGCAAGCTCCACAAAGACATGGCTGGATGAGTTCGGTGTGGAAGAACTTGACTGGTGCGCACAGAGCCTTGACCTCAACCGCATCCAACACCTTTGGAATGAACTGGAATGGGGATTGCCAGCCAGAAATTCTTGTCTAACATTGGTCCCTGACCTCACAAATTCCTGCAGAAACTCTCCAAAATCTTTTCCTTTTTAAACTCTATGTGTTTAACCTTGTTGTCACTGCTGGTAATGCTGGTAAACATGTCCCAAAACCTTTATCCATACAGTGTACATCTGCTTATTCAGCCTACAGCAACTGAGCTCCACTCATTTATGCACCAATAAGACTTTAGTTGGATTGCAAGAAGATTTCAATTAATCAGAACACACAGTAAGTGACTGGGTCTGTTACTATGACTGTGGGCTGTGACTTGTCACCTTGTTTTAAACACTGTGATTGGCTAAAAACTAATTTGCCTGTTGCAGGCTTTTGCATTAGCAGCACTGCAGAGAAACATATCGCGATAACGAATAACAGACGATGTATTGTGCAGCCCATAAAATATGACATTGCCACGCACGCTTTTAGCTTAGTGTACTCATTTACGAGACAAATGAACCGTTACTGAAGATGTTTACAAGGATATTAACACAGGTCCTCTCACACCAGGAGCTCCCGAGGGACCTGTTCAGTAAAATCAGCCCCAGCCCCAGTCCCAGCCCCATAACCTGCTCTAAACTCACCACGAATCACACTCACCCCGTTCGGAAGATTTTTTACAATAAGCCGTGACATTTTTCTTCTTCTTCTTCACAGCGGCATTTACATCTGAAAGAGTCCAGAACACTTATCAACAATCAAGCATGGCTCTCTCACTGAGTCGCCATCTTTGTGGGACGACCCAGAACACGTCACAGCACTGAGAGTACTGAGAGCGCCACACCTGCCCCTGCTGGACAGAAACAGTAATGCGTGGGAAGGACCTCGTGGTAATGGGCAGATAGAAATCTCTCTCTCTCTCTCTCTCTCTCTCTCTCTCTCTCTCTCTCTCTCTCT
>JBBPDE010000107.1:18047535-18059676 GCA_037974605.1 Nannopetersius ansorgii | reverse complement strand
GTGTGTGTGTGTGTGTGTGTGTGTGTGTGTGTGTGTGTGTGTGTGTGTGTGTGTGTGTGTGTGTGTGTGTGAAAGAGAGCCTGTATG
Organism: Nannopetersius ansorgii; assembly: GCA_037974605.1. Lineage (NCBI taxonomy): Eukaryota > Metazoa > Chordata > Actinopteri > Characiformes > Alestidae > Nannopetersius > Nannopetersius ansorgii. Next base: position 18,059,589 of record JBBPDE010000107.1, on the reverse strand, counting down.
GTGGGGGAGGAAGAGATGTTCGCATATGAAAAGTAGCCACCCTTTTTGTTTAGTTTGAAGTTGGGAGTGAGAGAAAAAACTTCATTCTTGCACCCTGACGTCGGTTTCTGTTCTGAGAGAGGCGCCTGGACCCCCCCCCAGACTAAGCTGTCTAACTAAAGTCAAGGCAACTCACAATATACTCCAGTTTAACACGATTCTCAGACAGAGCAAAGACTGTTTCCCAGCAGACTTTACATGATCACATCCAATCTGTGATACACTCCACATGCCCACACACAACTTCACAATTCTGTAGGCAGCTCACTCATAATACTGACATTTTTCTTATGTCATCATTGGCTGATAGAGATAAGCATTGATTACAGCAGTAGCCCAATTGGTTCAGACCTGATGTGGGCGGTCGCAGCTACAGCAAACATCAGAGTGTAGGAAGAGTGAAGACAAATGACTAAGGCACATTACGCACCCATAAAACATAGTTTGTGTTGCTTCCCAAGTTTTGGAACATGGCACGGATGACTGGCGAATCAGATAAGCCTCAGCAGTACTCCGGACTTTGCTCTTTGAAGTCATATTGTCATAAGCAATGCAGTACACAAAGAGACTAGTCAGAGCTGAGTGGGTGGGAGAGTCAGCGGTTAAGAAAACAATGCCTTCCATGTAAAATGACAAAAAGGATGGTTTTGAAAGACTCAGGAATGTGCTTTTTACATACAAGCTAATGTTCTAAAACAAAAAATCGAAAGCGATATTGTTATAGCAGGTTTAGCCAACAGGATCACTTTGATGTTTAAGACACACCTATGGCTAGTACAATAATCTCAGCTAGATTACACTAATCTCTAGATCACATTGTTCACTGAGCCCTATCAGTGCTATAAGTATTTTACAGTGAACTCGAACGAGAGCAAGACTTTTCATGAAGGCACCTTGATCTAAAATGTTACCTTGTCCTTAAAATCAGATGTGAAATCTATTCACCACTTTAAATGGAGCCTGTTCTCTGGGAAACCACATTACTTCCAAACTCTCCTGCTACTTAATATTGTTCTAAATCTCTATTCAAATCAGCCACAACCCCCACTCCTGCCTGGTAGCCAATCACAGAAGTGCCCCTCCAAGAGTGGCAGGTGGTGATAAGCCTAGAAGAACAGAAGTCATGCATAGAAAGAGACGCTCGTAAAACTCCAATGAGAACAATGTCACCAGCAACTTTATTGTCTCCCTGTTTGGGGGTTAAGCACCTTCACTTATATTGAATGCTATGAGGCCTTCTGCTCCAGGGCAATTAGCCCAGGTCCCAATTAACTTTAATAATTACACGTCTTTCAACAGCCCAAATGTTACAAACCATAGAGTGGTAATGGAGTGGCATAAAAATGAATGTAGTAATAGTTGGTGAGTAAAAAGCACTCAAGCTGACAATGAAAAGTATGGAAATGTTGGGGGAAAACCAACACAAAGGCCGTTTGTGGAGTCTGAGCTTGTGTGTTCATTCCTGACTTGTGCCATCAAAGATAACAAGACATCCCTCTCTTAATCACCCCACTCCCTCAGGCCTCATCACTCAGTCCTCTTCCAAAAGGTGGCAAAAACATTCAAAGCATCTCCTAGAAACGACAGACTGTTGGAAGCGTTTGGAATCTCCCCTTTTCCGTGTAGCTGCATACCACTGTAAACCTCCCATTCCCCAATGACTCCAGCGTCCGTTTCAGGTGCAGCCTGCTGGATCTTGTTAAAACACCAGAAGCCAAGGTCTCCAGAACATTCCTTCCTGAGCTTTCCCTTACTGAGATTTCCATTCACACAGCATTATCATTGTATGGACAAGAATACAAGGACAAAACCTTGCACCTCCATTTACATTAAAGGTCAGGAATGTGTGGACAATCTGAGGTTTCTCTGAGAACTGGTTTGAGAACCTCTGCTTTAAAGAGTCATTTACTAAAAGGTATTTTATGGAACCAAACATGTTTTTCCCTCAGCATTGAACACAACTTTTTCAAACGTTGGCAATGTTTTGCAGGACTTTACTCATTCAGAAGAGTGAGGGATATGCCAAGGGGGAGAAAATTTGTAACACAAATTTGAGGTGATTTTAAACGTAACAAAGATGAAAAGCATAAAACTTAATTCCCCACTTTACATGAGTGGGTGAGGGCTAAAAGAGCTTGACTCAACAGCCCCACCGCCTCCGTCTTTGATATGGTTTAGCGTTACAGCTGCCCGGCATAAAGAAAACCTACATTTCAACACCACTGACTTAAACCCATATTTCCCACCACTACAAAAGGCGTTCAGAGAACTGCAGCCCTCAATTACATGATAACTGACTCAGTGTAGCAAGGGTGTGCCAACAGCATTCCCTGTAATCTGTGGTGAGGTGTAGTCATAGAAACACACACAGAAACAAGGTAGTATTCAGGTAATGCTAGGCCTGCCCACTGAGTCACTTCATCTGCCGGATGACACAAGAATCCACAAGCCTGAGAAAAAATCTCCCCAAATTCCTAAATCATTCTATAATGTGTGCCTAAAGCAGCTCATTATGATTATTACTTGTCGCACGGTAACACACCATGACCAGCTCAGAAAAAGATAGTTTGGTTTCTTTTTTCAAAACAATTCAATCTGTCAGCTCACAAGTCATATCTATCGATCTTATCTATGATATCTAAAAAAAACCTGTTCTACCATCTCTATCCCCTCTGTCTACATATACGCACACACTTCTCCATTGGTAACCTGGTATCTTCAAGCTTCCTTCCTGAAGCACTAAACACACACGCAGATCGGAAATAAAATATGAGCAGGTGAGAGGGTGTGGACTAGGCAGACATTCCTTCACACTGAAGTCATGCTCTCTGTCTTCCACACACTCATAAGCGACTCCTCTGGAAGCTCTGTGGTGAGTGCATTACACACTAAGGCATCTCAGTGCGCACACACTTCCTCAAACCCACACCAGCGGCCACCCACCAAGGCCTGCAGTTGCTCCCCACCATCCGGCTGCTGAGTGCTGTGACATTACCAAGGTTTTCCTTTGTTTTTATTTCAATTAGAAGGCCCAAAAAGACCAACCCTTCTGTAAGAGGATACAGAAGTTAAAAAAGTCATACTTTCTACAATACCCTCTACAAGATATACATACACACTTTTGACGGATGTTCAATCTAAACATGGTTTTGTAATGGCCTGTGAATACACTTTTTATGATTCTAATTGTAAACTAATCACTATACTTACAAATAAAGAATATACATTTAAGTCAAGCAAACTATTTTACCTGAGTAATCATAACAGCCCTATTTGGAGCTGTACCCTCAAATCAACTACTGACAAACCAATTTGATACTAGATCAGTATCAGCATTGATACTGGCCTGAGTAGTATTTTTAATCTTCTTTCATTGGTTTTCTATACATTCTTTTATTTCTCTTTTATTTCCTAACCATTTTTATGTTTCCTGATTTATTAATATTTTTCCTGCAAAGCATTGGGTTCAGGTATCAAAATCAGCACCAGGAGATCAGTGTACTTATGAAAAACTTCTGGGAACCAACAGACACACATACATACAGATACACACACGCACACACCACTTGAAACTCCTTACCTCTGCAGGCCTCTCCCACAGCCTGATAGCCAGCTCTGCAGTGGCACTGCCCCACAGGAACGACCCACTCTCCCTCGGCTGTGCAGTGCATTCGAGGAGCTGCTTGTCCGGCCACCACTGCGTCCTTCACACACGTTCCCTCCACCTCAGCCAGCGCCCCAGCGGTTACTCTTTCAGGGAAGGTGGCCATGCTGCGCTGGATGGCTGGACAGGTGCTGTAAAAAACCCTGACCCCTAGAAGAGCCACACAGGCCCCCACATCCTGGAAGGCCAGGTAGAAGCCTCGTCTGGAAAGTGGCCCAATGGTCTTGGTCTCCACATTCACCTGGACAGAAGCCTTGCCTCCTCGGTTCGCTGTCACTTCATCAGGGGCCACCGTGGCGATCTTGCGGAACTGACCTTTTCGGAAGCTGGTGCCCACATCTGTATCTGTTTCAGACAGGTAGAGGCCGAAGGTCTCTCTGCAGCTGGGAGAGTTGCCACCGAAGGTGTTACAATCACGAACGACGAATCGTAGCTCTACAGAGACACGCAAAGCCTCAAGCGGGCGCTGGATGAAGGTGGTCCGGAGCCAATTGTCCTGTTCCGTGTCACTGGCCACGTTACACACGCTGTAAGTGTAAAGGAGGGAGCCATTCACCACTGTCTGGACAATTTCCCACTGGAAGAAAGAGAGATAAAGAGAGAAAAATGTGTGTGAGCAATAGACTGAATCCACTACTATTCTAAAGTAAGTGTGGGCTATATCACAATATTTATCATTGTGTTTTGAAAATCCCTTAATCTCAAACAAAATACTGAGTGTTTAATCAGGTGACTGTTATTCAATGGGAGAATGAGACGTACAGAGCCAAGATCATCATTCAATCCTAAGCAAAACATTCTTGCACACAGGTTTTAAAACAGCCTGCTAGGGCAGAATATTCTTCCATCAAGGCTGTTTTCCTCCTTATCTAGTTTTATTTCTCTCAGGCTTCCTCGCACCTAAACAATCTCACCCTCTCATAAAGAACGTATCATTGTTTTATGTGTGTAGGTGCTCTTACAAGCAAGACTAACTTCTAACTGCTAGACAGCATGATTAAAGAATACACGCAGTGATTACGTCTGGATATACTTGAATATCATGGAAAAATAAACTGAAAAAAATCTGCATCCTGTTTTTAGTATTTGACATACAGTATACCCTCTGGTGTATTTTCGTTAACATTGTATTATTACTGAATAAGATAACAAGGAACGAGTCATTCCAAACCTTTGAGCTGTACACTGTAAAAACAGAGGTAATAATAAGCAGTTGTACCGGTTCATTTAACAATGGCTCATTCAAAGCACCTTTTTGTTTAACTAAATCTAGTTAATTTGCTTGTTAACACATTAGGTCTTTTTTAAGACTGACATTTTAATGCAGTTTAATACTATTTCTGCAAAGTGACTAATTTCTCACCTCTGCTGTGTGTGGGTGTGGGAATTACATGTCTTGGCATGCCTTTCACCAAAGGTTTTCTTAGGTGTATCAAAGCAAGCAAAGAGAGACAAGCCTCCATGAAATAACAGCCCTCCTCTTTCCCACTCTTATCCCCCCTCTTGATATATAAAACTCCCTCTTCCCTCATCTCTCCCAAAAGTGCTTCAGCAGCAGGTCAGGCCAGGCATGTAGACCTCAAAGGCCTTGTGTGGACAAAGTGGCTCAAGAGCTCAGAGAGACAAGGGGTGGCCTCCAACATCAGAAAGAGAAAATGACAGGACTGGTCTCCAAAAGAGTAATTAACCCCCCTCCACCCCACCCTTCCAGCCTGAGAGTGTGAATGCCTCGAACTTGCCCTTAAACCTGCAAAGCTGTCTCCGTGGGGGAACCAAATTTGGAGTGTAAATCTCTAGTGAGACCTTGGAACGAGTGCAGGAATCCAGAGAGGATTCTCATAATCCCAACGCCTCACCAGAGGCAAAATGGCTTGCTCACTTCCCCGACCACGTCTCCATTTCCTCCCATCCCTCAGAAAGGAAACCACATGACTAAAGATAGAGGACAGCGCACTCCCTCTTACATAGGGCCTGGTGTCTTTCTCTCTGCATATGAAACTGTTCATAGGATCCATTGAGCCACATAACTATTCATAGGATAAGGTGAGCCATGTGTGTACCCCCCAACCACACACACAAAAATAAATTAGGCCTCTTTTAAATATAACATATAGGATTAATGTCACAGCAAATGTTATTCCCTATCAGCAGCAGTTTAAGGCAGCCTAATAAAGTTTACCACAATAAATGAATTTGTAGTATAATTTGGTTTATCTGAGTTACAGTACAAACCCAGTTATTCCTGAACGCCTGGGGTGCTGTGATAAGAGGAAATATGACTCATGGTGAGGTGAGGTTTAAGAGCTGTGCCTCATTGATGTAATGCCTCTGAAATGTGAAAAGATAACCAGGAATCTGGACAAAGTGTGAAATACTTCTCTTACCCCTTCTTCATTTGGTGAGGTCAACCAGCCCAGCTCCCCTCCAGATGCCTTCATATCGAGCAGCACATCTGAGGAAAAAAACATGAACAAATTCAGAAGAGCATATCATGGCATGACTCAAATCAGTTCTCAGGTACATTTACAGTAGAATGACTTTTTACCAGCGACTCACATAAAACACCGCATTTTATTTGACTCACTGTATGGTATTGCATCCCCAAAATCCACAAGTCACTTTTAAAAAGACTGAAATTTCAAACATGACATTAGAATGTCCCGATTTAAAAGTAGGACAAGAAGGAAAGGTAGGTTACTTACGCTCCTTGGAGTGGATTTGAATAAATAGGCTGTGAATAAATAGAAAGATGAAGAGTGAAACAGTCTGTACACGGCTGTAATCCATTTTGTCTTTAGTTTAATCTCTTGGAGCTCATTTGTGTGTCCGAATAGCCTCTCCAACTTTTCCCAACTGAGACCGAGAGACTCATTCATGAGAATACGGCTCCGGTGGCTCCGCCCCGGCCCCGCCTTATTGCCAAATAAGAAATAATGGGGGCGGGGTCACTACCCGACTCAATGGTGGGGCTTCCCACACCTGAAAAATGTGGCTCGGATGTTTGCCTTCGACCAGTTTTGAACCAAGTGTGTAACTTAACACCTCCCAAGCTGTCAGGAAAAGCCTGCCAAAATATTCATGGTACTCATGGTTTCCTTCACAGCACTGAGGTTTTTCGGAGTAATGGGTCAACCAAGCCACGTCAAATCCGTCACGCTAAAAGTTACATACGCACTGTGTGATGCCTGAGGCATTGTGTTACAGTAGGTTTTAGACACGAATTTGGTCTTTTTTTTGGAAAAGAGATACAAAAAGGACACACAGCGCCCAAAAAAGATATTTTAGCACATTTACCACTATTTTACATTTGTTCGCATTATACTAAAATGACAGCTTGTTGACTTTCTGACCACTCGTTCACCATTATTATAAAAAAAAAATCTATGTATCTTATATTTCACATCCTACCATATTTAATGAGTTTGTTTCTATGACAATACATAAATTCTACAGAAATTTGGGGAAAAATTGAGACTCCCCATCTAATTAACTGTAGGTCATTGTGTGCTCCTTTATTATGTTCCAAGTAAAGCAACTGCCAAGACAAAACTTTGGAACAGTGTGTCCTGAAAGTGTGAGATTATTTAAACCTCTTTTTCTTTGAAGGCCTCTCGCCTACAGAAGCATCAGGGAGTGCCGTGGGTCTAAGGTTGCTTTAAACATGCTTGGCCAACCTAGCCACCCTACTGCGTTCCCACGACAAAAGGCATAGGGTCAAGTAGGAGTGCCTCTATGAATGAATGACTACTAATGACTTCAAGGGGTATGAATATGTAGACACCGAAATTGGTCAGACAAAAGCATCACCCAGCAACGCTGTGGAATTCTTGAGTCAAGCCTCCTTTGTGCTGCAGTCTGTCAGAGTCCCTTGACCTGAGAGTCAAACACAAGCTGACTTCTTCTCAAGGGCTTAGGGACTGCTTGCATTGTGCCGAGTGCCCATGAATATTCATTAGGCCGAAACGGCAGAAAGGATCTCTCCCTTAATTTTAGGCAAACTCAGCGAGACGTTGATGTGGATTCAGCCTGAATGGGCACAGCACTCAGTAAAAGAAACTTTCAGGAAAGTGCTGAGAAGACTAGATATGAACAATTAATTCAAGAACTCTGTATTTTTACCATCTTCAACTTACTGTGAGGAGAAAATGTTCAGATCTAGGGATGACTCCTACAACTTTTCATGTAAAATGGATGATTAATGACTTTGGTCTGTTTGGTTTGTCGGCACAAGACTCTCATGTTATGAAGGGCATTTGTCTTCAACAAATGAGGTGCCATGGCCATTGAGATGCACTCACAATGCGAAGGTCCCCCTTTCACTCAAGTGCCATGTGTATAGCAGGGGCCTAGTGTTTTCAACCTCACTCCCACCATTCTTCACAGGGCGGTGGGCTTCTTTTATTTTTGCCACCCCCCCTCTGCGGCACCTTGTGCCATGCATCAAACCTTACAAAGCCGTTCGCGCAAGGGGGCTGGGCTCGAGCTTAAGGGGTCATGAAACTGCAGTAGCACCGACATGGCGAGGTCATTTCACTCACCCACCCCTCCTCCCTTCCACTTGTCTCCTCTAGCAGCGGCTCTCAGCGTAACAGAAAACCCAGTGGTAGCACTCCATTGTGTGCAGTGCTGAGTGCGACTGCTCCTCAAAGGCTTTGTTAACGGTCACAGCGTACTGCTGAACTCCCGAGTGGTGTGATGGTGCAAGATATGTGTTAGAAACATATGGAGCACTGTTAACACATTTTCACTCCACAGTTAAGCAAACCAGTATCGAGGTTGGTGCTGAAACTCTTTAGAAGTTCTGTTGGATTTTCACATTAGAGCCAATAAGATTAAGCATAATTTACTCCAACACACTGGATTTGAAATGCAATCACAAACATGAATTTAAAATGCTATCAACTATGAAGTGAGTTGTGTCAGAAGTACAGTCTATTTTGTTTAGTTGAATGCAAAATATTGGACACCCAAGGGTTTGAGTAATATTTGAGTGATTAGGTCTTAATCCAAGTCAAGTGTAAACAGTTCCAGAGTGAAATATATTATGTGATGTACTCAACACCTGTGCACTCGTCTAATCGACTGACTGAGGATCTGAAACAAATGATAACTGACTCTCAAAGACTATAAGTTGCCCTGCTTGTAATATATATCATGTGGAAAAAATCTGGACTGGTTGGGTATCCAAAGCAAAACTTCAACATCACGGCCCAGGCTACACAGTGAGGTTTGGGTGGCACGAGTATAATGATGGACTGGGACATCATACAGCGTTGTTGTACAAACATCATCTACATGGAAGGGTCATCAGAGGGCATGTAGACCACTTCACAAAAGTCAACATCTGAAGTATGCAAAACAACACATATATACAGGTATGTTTGAAACAAAAAATGGACACTTTGGCTACAATGGTACATTTGGGGAAAAGAATACATATTTAAATAGAAAGACATGGATATTACAAGAAGACAATAATATAAAACATACATCAAAATGGCCTCCACCATCTTATTACCATCAGTAATAAGAGTTTAGATATGCTGTGCAAGCAAGACACATCCATGAATATTTCTGAAGCAGATGCAATCTGCAACCTTACAGAAATGTAATGTTTGGTCTGTTTTATTTTGCCAAAATGTGAAATTCAGCAGATAAATAATGTTGTAGAAATATGTAGTGTTATGTGAAAGTCTTTTCACATTTAGCACTATGTACAATTTGTCCAAACATTCACATTCAACTGTACATAGTTTCAAGCATAGTCTCTATAGTGGTCTACGCTCTACAGGTTTATACGTAGTTGCTTCATGCAGGGAAAAGTTGTAGTTGTAATTAAGCGGTGTCATTTTAACATTATAGACCCTTTAAACTCTAAGTGACCCATAAAACTTCAGTTAATGTTTGGTTGTGATCATTTAAGTAGTAGATGGGTCAGCTGGTAGCCTAGTGATTAGGGCCCTGCGATCAGAAAGTCATGGGTTTGATTACCTCTGAGGTGCCCTTGACACACTGCTCCCCGGGCACTGTGTTACTGGCTGCCCTCTGCTTCTCTTGGTGAATGGGTTAAAGGCAGAGGAAGAATTTTGTGCTGTTCACACTGTGTGCTGTCGTGTGTTCACATATGAAAGAATGGTCACTTTCACTTCACTTTCATAAGAGAGCCAACAGCAGACCTAACCAAGAGAATCTACATTTGGCTTTTGTATTTGGAGTGTGGTGTAGTTATCTCTCAACATAAGGAATAAAGGAGTGTCACTGCCACTTATAGTAGGCTATCAAGTGGCTGAAAAATTATATAAACATCAGAAGGTCAGACTGAAGTCTTTCTCTCTCTCTCTCTCTCTCTCTCTCTCTCTCTCTCTCTCTCTCTCTCTCTCTCTCTCTCTCTCTTGAGCCCTTGAAAGGAATTGAAACTCAGACTGTCTGGCAGAGTATCAGGAAGGCTATCTAGTCGTGAATGGGTCATAGACTTCATGACAGTCAGTGATTGTAAATGATGTGCAAATCAAGTTTCAGTTGCAATTGGCAGTCCATTGGGGCTTTGGTTGGCTTGATTGGTAGCTTTTGATTCACTTAAAATGTCACCTTTTGTAAATATGTGCATGGATCATACACCCCTTTTAATTAGTCAGTTCAGCTACTTAAAGGTGCACCCATAGCTGATACACTTGTTCAACTGTGCGCATTACACTTACACGTTTAATCTCCATAGATAAGCTCTGCCAACAGAATGGCACTCTCTGGGACATGAAGCTAAGGTCACCAGAACAAATGCTGAGCATTAGCTAGACGACTAGCTTTTGGCTGAGGAGCAGTTCAGTACAAGCAGAATAAGCAGTTATTTACAGCCCCAAGACCACAAAGGGAACAGAGGCAGGCTGAAGTATTTTTTAAATATTATTAATAATATTTGTGTTGACTACTATATTTCCTGAAAACATGTAATGAATGATCCAAAAACTTGGCAATATTTAGAAACACTTTTTATCATCTTTTTATTGGTTTACTTATAAAATATTTAATAAATTGTATATATTTCGACAACCTAGTTTCGTGTTTTGGTCTGTATTTATTTAATTTCGGTTTTATGGTATTTACTGCAGCAACTTATTTTTGCTGCAGTAAATACCATAAAACCGAAATTAAATAAATACAGACCAAAACACGAAATTAAGTCTAAATTATTTTTTTTACTTATATATAAAATTATATAATGTGTGTGTGTTTGGGGGGGGGGGTGTTGCATAGAGCTCCTAAATGTTCAGAAAAGGCCCTGTGTGGGACTAATCATCCAACATCAGTACCTGACCTCACTAGTGCTCTTGTTGCTGAATGCAACAAAAAAGCACTAACAAAGTTCCCCAGAAAAGCAGAGGCTGTTACTGAAGCAAGGGGTTGCAAACTTGAAAGGAAGGGGACAAACAAAGCCTTGATTTCAGAAAGAAGGACCGTGTCTGCAAACTATAAAGACATTGTGTATGTTGAGGTTGTCCAGTCGTTTACAGACTGCACTGTAAAAGACACAAAAGATACAAACCCACACATACGACACTTTTATCTAAAGAGACTCTGAGAACCTGAGAAACATGCATGATGATAATATAATTTAATTACAAATATAACAGTAATTAAGCTACATTGTTGTTAACAAGGCATTTTTTACCTACTGACCTATTGCAACATATGATATAAGAAATGAGGCAATTATTAGCTTTAAAAGATAGAGTTATGTGTGTCAGACCACAAAAATACTGAGTGCAGTACATGAAGAGCTTCAAAGACTATTATTCAAAACTGCCAGTTTAGACTCTTTGAACAACAAACTGTACACATACACATTATACTGGTGCTGAATTACACTACAGGGTTAAAAGGCAGGGGGTTCAAACTGTAAAAGTACTGCCGGGTAAAAGTAACGTGTGCTGGTGAATAATTCCAGTAGAGCTGGCAGTACACATTCATATGCGCACGTTTGTGTACTCAGCTTGACTGAAATTCCACTCTGAAGTTGGAACAAAAGAGTGAAGGAAGGAAGGCGAGTGTCAGGGTGGCAGTAGGAAGAGGGGATATTGGAGTGAGGGAAGAAGTGTGGGTGATCTCCAGCACAATAGGCCTCCTGGTGCCATGAATAGCTGTCTTTAACACAGTCTTGCTCTCACACTCACCCACACACACACACACGCATACACGTCGAGACACACACACACTCACACATGTCGAGAGCTATGGCATGACAGTGACAGCTGGGCCATTAGTTCTTATATGTTCTTTTCTCCACCACACACACACACACACACACACACACACACACACACACACACACACACACACACACACACACACACACA
>JBBPDE010000107.1:18036955-18047435 GCA_037974605.1 Nannopetersius ansorgii | reverse complement strand
AGATAGATAGATAGATAGATAGATAGATAGATAGATAGATAGATAGATAGATAGATAGATAGATAGATAGAAATATATATCCAAACATAAGAACATAAAGTGTATATTCTTTTAGATTTTGTATGTTCTGTCTGTTCCATTTGAAATTGATTAATTCAAGTTGTTAGTCTGCCTATTCTTCATTCAGGGCTGTGCATGAGTTTTACAAGGACAGCAGTCCAAGAGCAGCTCCCTCCCTCGGTGGAACGTTCACTGCCTGCAGTCTAGCTTTGTTCGGAATCCCCCTCAACCACCCCCACGCCCCCGGCCTGTGTGTCCTCCCCCTCCCCCTCCGTAATTCTCAAAGCAAACATTGTGAAACACAAAACAGACCATGCCCGGAGTCACGTGACCGCGGCGCGAGGAAGCGCCTCTCCTCAGAACGCTGTCGACACGCTGCACCTCGCGCGGACAGGTGAGTTATACGAGCGGCTCAGTCCAGCGCTCTTCTTTTGAGTCACTTAGGGTCTGCACGCGCCGTACCTGTACTCTAACTGGAGCGCGAGGCTCGCCCACCTGAGCGCGTGCTTTTTGACTATAGCGCTGTTCTCAGACCTGCTGAAGGGCCTGGTGATGGTGATGATGATGACATGCTGTTTCTGTCATGTGTTATTATACACTGGCTAGCGTGCAGCGTGCACTTGATATTTTAGACTCCGTAATGTCAGAACACCCTTATGATAATAATAATAATAATAATAATAATAATAATAATAATAATAATAATAATAATAATAATTAGACCTCTAAAGATTTCGATTTCACAAGCTTGTCTGTTACATATTCAAACAACTACATTCACACAGGTTTGTTGTTCAGCATTGTTTGTAAAGTAAGGATGATGACATGCTGTTCCTGTCATCTGTTATTATACACTGGCTAACATGCATGGACTATTTTAGTCTCCCAGAATACTGCAACTACTACTATTACTACTGGCTCTAGTACTACTACTATTACTACTACTACAACTACTAATGCTGCTACTAACGCCATCACTACTAATGCTACTACTAACACTACTACATCTTCTAAAACTGCTAATACTAGTGGCAGTTGTTATAGTAGTAGTAGTAGTAGTAGTAGTATTCAAAGACATAGTATTGTTTGTAGTAGTAGTTGTAGTACTACTAACTAACTAATACTAGCACTACTACTGCTATTAACACATTACACTACTGACACTACTACTACTACTACTACTACTACTAATAATAATAATAATAATAATAATAATAATAGTAGTAGTGGTAATTAGGCCTTTAATGTTCACAAGCTTGTCTGTTCAAACAGCTACATTTAAACAGTTTTATGGTCCAGCATTGATTATGAGGTAATGATGATGACATACTGTTCCTCTCATATGTTGTTGTACATTGGCTAACATGCATGGACATTTTGGTCTCCTGTCATCTCAGAAAACCATAGTAATAATAATAATAATAATAATAATAATAATAATAATAATAATAATAACAACAATAACAATAATACAAATAATTGGGTCTGGAATGTTTGATTTCACTTGTCTGTTGCAGTTTCAGATGGCTGTATCTAAGGAGGTTTATTGTCCTGATTAGTTTTTACAGTCATTCTGGTGTTACACACCCCACTCCAACAATTGGTGCCACCTGTAAGGCTGGTAGCGGATTAAGTCAGTAGCAAAATAAAGTTGCTGAATGTTCTGAGATTGTGTTTTGGAGAGAGAAAGTCAGACAGATGGAAATGACTGTGATTTAGAAAGTGTCTAGTTGTAATTCCATGGTGTCAGCAGTGTGAAAGAGCGTCAGCTGACGTGTTTGGCTGGAGATTATGGGCTAATGTTCACTCTCTGAGCCAGTCTGCTCACACAGAGTCCAGCTAAGGAGCTGACTGATGCACTTTACTGTTTTTTTAAAATTAGTGTTTACCCCTCAGTATCTTTTCATTTAGTGCTGATAGTTTTTGTCTTGTATTTTTCTTGCATTTTGCCCAAATCAAGTGGTTTTGTGGCCCAACATCAATGTTTTCTCTGATGTGTTTCAGTGTTTCTAGTCATATATTTAAATAGATGATGTGGTAGTTCCTGAGGAAAGTGATTTTCTTAGTCTTTTCTTTTATTTAGTAGTTTGTTGCTCAACAAAAAGTGTCTCAGATGTGTTATTGCAATTTAAGTCACGTATTTGAATAGGTGATGTGGTAGTTCATAAAGAAAATTACTTTCTTGGATTCTTTTCCTTTTTTGCACAACATCAGGTGCGTTAAAGTTTTCTAAAATGCATTGGTGTCTTTCCAGTAGTGATAAAAAAAAATATCGCCGTTAGTCTATTCACAGAAGTTGGGTTGGGAGCTGGGTCTATACTACACAAGCTATGATGACTTTCACCTAGTCTAAAGTAGTAGAGAGTAGCTCAATTACAGTAGTAGACACACATACACACACACACACACACACACACACACAGTTGTGTGCATATTCACTAGCATTTTCCAAGTCTCAGTAAAGACTTTTCATAACATTGTAAATGTGGCCTGAACTGGATCATTGCTGCTCCAAGACTGAAGCAACAGGCGGTAAAATCTGTTTTTCACTTCTCAGGGGTACATGGTTGATGGCCTGTGTTGAATCTGCACAACCAAGTGAATGTTTGGGGTTTTGCCGCTTGAAACTTTGATTAGTTTCACCCTTTCTTTAAAGTAAAGTTTTCTTTCTTGCCATTGTAACATACAGGCCGTACTTGTACAGCGTTCAGAAAATGTGACTCATGAGCTCTTGGTGCAGCTGGTGAACTTACTGCGTTTTATTGCTCAGTTGCGGTTGGTAGTTCTGGTATCTTTCTTCTGTCAGTCATGCCCGACTTATGTGGATATCAATTATATAATAATTTGAAAACTTATTTTTCATCTACCGTGTCGACCCATTTATCTCGCTGACTGTTGGGCTATTCATGAGCTGAGCATGTTCATGTTGTCTCCATTTTCTCCTACTAGCATGCTTTATTCTGGTATCTCAGAACATTTGTTGGGCAATTTGGTCTATCTTTATCTCATCCCTTACAGAAATGGAGAAAGCCCCGAAATTCTCAACATTTTTGGGCTGTGTGTTATGTTGACATTTAGTGCCTGACTCAGGGTTGCACCTAGACTGTAAACATGAAAAAGAACAAGGCTGCTGGCTTGATGAGAAATATTATTTTAAACTTCCATTTAAACCTGTGTAAAATTTTAAACAGAAACCCTTATTTTAATAAAGTTGTTAATTATAAGTTGTTAACACATATATATATACACATGTACGCCTATAATAAACATATTTACAGTTGAGGCCAAAATTATTAGCCCCCCATTAATTATGGAACATTTTCCTAAACTTCTTCCCAAGGTTTGCAGCATTGGTGAAACTTGATATGAAGGCATTAACACAAAAGTCGACTACAGAGGCACAAGTTTGTGTAAGCAGTAAAGGCACGAGTTTGTGTAAGCAGTGCAATCTCTGCCTGTCATTGGCCTACACTGACACGCGTTCCTTGGTTTAACCAATTATTATAGTCTCTTCATAAAAAGGGGGTAATGTTGGCACATGGGGAATCTACACACGAGACCACAAGAAGACCACGTGTGGAGATACTTCACTCTGCACACACACTGCACAGTGACCTGCACAACCTGCATGTCGGTGTTAAAGTACAGTAATCGTGCCGACGTTCTGCCTCTGAATGGTTCCGCTAGCTAACATGGCTAACGCTAGCACATCAGTGAGTCGTCCTGCTGTGGCTTAAACAGTTGTACATTTAAATTTACCAGAAAATTTAAGGTATCAACCTTTGTTTTGTTTTGTTTAATTGACATGTTGACTGTTAATGACTGTTAATGTCCTAGTTGATATAATCAAACATTCACCAGTGCTATTTGGTAGCTTTTGCTACATTTTGTAATATAAAATACTTGACAAGAGGGAAGGCTACACTGCCACTTCCAAGTGTTTCACTGTGTCTAGAACTGCTGTACATTGCATTATTGACAAGTACAATGAGACCAAATCTGTAAGAATCAAACCTAGCCGTGGCCATAAGCACAAGATTTCAAGAACTCTGGAGGGGAAAAGGGGCTCTTCATCGTGGTGGGCTTCAGGGCTATCGTCCCAAAAGAACCCCTTTACTCAAAGATCACAGCCCGACTAAGGTTTGCCTGTGAACATTGTAAAGATAAAGATTTGAAAGGAAGTCTGTGCTTTGGTCTGATGAGACTAAACTAAAACTGTTTGGCACATGGATGTTGCCTATAGTTAGCAAAGAAAGGGAGAGGCCTTCAACCCTAGGAACACAGTTCCCACAGTTAAACATGGTGGTGGGAGCATCATGCTGTGGGTCTGTTTTGCAGCCTCAGGCACAGGGTGCCTTGTTGGGGTGCAAGGCATCATGAAGGGAGAATATGCAGAAATCTGCTTGTAGTTTAGGTTTAGGTCATCGCTGGGTCTTCCAACAAGACAATGACCCAAAACATACATCGAAATCTGTCCAACAGTTCCTCAAGGATACCAAAACTAAGATCCTCGAGTGACCTGCACAGAGCCCAGACCTCAGTTTAATTTGAGAATCTGTGGTGAGTGCTCAAAGTGAATGCCCATGTGCCCATGCTCAGAAACCATGCAATTTGGATCAGCTAGAACAATTTGCTAGCTGATCCAAATCAGCTAGCTAGCAAGAATGGGCTAAAATTCCTCAGGAGACCTGTGCAAACCTAGTAAACAACTACTCTAAGAGATTGTTTTCTGTTGTGGCTCAGAAAGAGGACACTATTAATGGCTAATTAAACTTAGTGGACATTGTTTTTTATAGTGAATTTGTTTCCAAAATAACAAACACTTGTTGTTAATGGTCATTTTCATGGAGAAATCAAGAGTGTTGTCAAATTTCATAAGGTGGGCTAATCATTTTGGCCTCAACTTTATATATGTACATTTTGAAAGTATGTATATATGTACATAGTTGATATTTATATGTATGAGCATGTAAATATGTACAGGTATACATTGCAGTATGATTGTTATCAGAACAATATATTATTATTATTATTATTATTATTATTATTATTATTATTATTATTATTATAGTATTTTTAGTAGTAGTAGACACACAGTAGTCAATCCCATCTGGTATAAGTTCTGTGGGTTGCTTTGCTTTTCTAAATTAACATGTTTGTGTTTGAAACAGTGTCCTCCTTCATCAGAAATAGGAGGATGAGATACTGTTTCTGGGGGCGGGGGAGTTTTCCTCCACTGTTATGCATAGTTTCTATATAATGTGACATACACATGATTACATTTAGCCTTTGGGCAATTTGACTTGCTTAAACGTGTACTTGGCCATCCTCTCAGATCTTCTAGAGTGGCTGTAACACCAGATCAGTTCAAAGTTTTAAAAAAATCTTCTAATTACACGACATAAGTATTATTCATTGTAGATAATAAGCACATTTAACTCTGTCAATGTGGTAGAATGAATAAAATTTTGGTGTTAGGGATTATATGGAGACAGGTTCTACATCAGAAAGGCCAACATATATAAAAAACTGTAGAACTATTGATGAAGAATTGCTTCCAGTCTGTTCTTATTACGTTACTTTACCGTAACTGACATTGTTTGTCTGTTTGCTTTATATTTGGTAGTTGACATAACCCTGTTTATGTGGGTTCACTCTCACAGAGGGATGTTTATCATTAACCTGGGGTTCGTATTCTTTGCCCTACATGATACTGATAATGAAATTCAGACAGCCTTTAAAGTTAAGACTTTAAGTTCACCAACATTGAGTATGTTGGATTGTCAAAGTGCGGATTATCTTTTTAAAACTAACAAGAAACTCATGCTTTTACTAACACAACTGTTTATTTTTTTCCTAAAACATTGAGAGACATGTGAATGCACTTATTTAATAGTGTAATTACTTGTTTAAATGTGCAAATGAGTTTTAAGGCATCTGGTTTAAACTGTTCTTCTTGTTGTTGCCCATATTTTGGTTTATTGGTGCTTAACCCTCCTATTGTGTTCATTTAGGCCTATCACTTTTTGTGTTCCTTGTCACTTGAAGTTAATTGATTATAAATTCATGATAATATGTATATATACAGTGGGGCAAAAAAGTATTTAGTCAGCCACCAATTATGCAAGTTCTCCCACGTAAAAAGATGAGAGGCCTGTCATTTTCACCATAGGTATACCTCAACTATGAGAGACTAAATGAGAAAAAAAAAATCCAGAAAATCACATTGTCTGATTTTTAAAGGTTGTTTTTTGGAAATTATGGAGGAAAATAAGTATTTGGTCAATAATAAAAGTTCATCTCAATACTTATATACCCTTTATATACCCTTTGTTGGCAATGACAGAGGTCAAATATTTTCGGTAAGTCTTCATGTTACGCCTTGCGTAGACGTTAAGGGTTGGGCCTCCCTCACCAGTGAGCAGGTGTAGGGAATCACTGAGGTGTATTTATGTTTGTCACTGTGGGGTTTGTGTGGTGGGTTCACCCATTAAGCACCATGGTTGCAAGCTGTTGGAGTTTTGTTTGTTTCAGCCCTCGTGCTGATGTTAAGTTACAGTTTTGAAATAAAAGGCAAAAAGACCATGAACATCTGTGGGAGTGGTTCGTGTGTGCTGGAGGGGCGACGCGATGTAACACTTCACAAGGTTTTCACACACTGTTGCTGGTATTTTGGCCCATTTTAAGTGGGAGAACTTGCACAATTGGTGACTGACTAAATACTTTTTTGCCCCACTGTATATATTACTCCCTAATGTTGTGTTGGAACTTTCTACTCAAATTTATGTGAACATTACAAGCTTTGAACTTCCGTTTCCTATTTATGGCTCGTAGGCCTTATGCGTATACAACTTGTTGTATAAAATATCATAGAGAGATTATTTTGACTGTAACCCATACTAAGATTAAATATTTTGTACTGTTTATCACAGAATACCTCATTCCAATGTTTACCAAGGACAATGTTTTAAACCATTAAAATGTTCCTAAAATATGGCACAAAATAGCATCTGTCTTCCTGGTCAAAAGTGACCGGTATGATTTTTTTATAAAAGATAAAAGGTTTTTTGTGGTTGCTATGGTGTTGGAGTGGGTTTCTTAGTAGTTTTTAAGCGGTTGCTATGGTTAGAGGGTGTTTTTGGCATTTGCTGTGTGTAGGAAGTTGTTTCAGGAGTTTCTAGATGGTTTCTATCAGATACAACGTGGTTGCTAAATAGTTTCTGGATTTTTGCTATGGAATACCAAGTGGATGCTAGAGTGTTGCTAGATACCTACTATGCTATAGGAGGTTGTTGCTATGTCATTTCCAGGTAGTTGGTAGGGTGTAAGACTTGTTGGCTAGGAAGTTTCTATGTGGTTGCAAAGGTATACAAGATGGTTGCTCAGGGGAAGCTGTTGCCAATCTCCAAATTTCCTCAGGAATTTAGCATTTTTATTTGAATGAATTATCAACAGATGTGGTTACCATGGAGTAAAAAATGAATTAGAGACATGAGGTGTGTGTGTGTGTGTGTCTTTTTATATGTGTATGTGCTCCAGCATTGTGGGGTGTGGGGATATTCTTAAATCCTTATTTAATACATTAATATTACTAATCTTACTATTTAATTTCTAATGTCAGAACACCAGGAGTGTTCCTACGTTCAATAAAACACAAAACGGAATAAAGTTCCTCATTTTTTAATGCATTCCAGTTCCTTGTGTAAGCAAACTCATGGAACCTTAAGACAACCCGATGAACTGAACTGCATTTGCTAGAGAGAAAATTTGAAAATTGGTCAGATTTGACCGGAACACAATAGGAGGCTCAAGGCTAGTCAGAGGGGAAGGATTAGGCAGAGAACAACAACACTTGTTTGTTTAAGGTGTTAACCATATCCTGAACTGTCAGCTTAAACATTATGAACACAGTAAGCATTGTGAGCTCACCTGGGCAAAAGTGAGTGACTTCATCATCATCTGCTCTCATGTATGTATAAATGTGTGTTTATTAGGTTTATTTTCTTTATTTCTCTCTCTCAACTCACTAGTCAAGACAGACATTGCATGATATTATGCAAACAAGCTTCTGGTCTAAAGGTTCTGTACAGCCCTTTAACCTCTTTAGTCATTCAGAAAGAACTGATTAAAAGGAACCTTCTCAGTGAAATGGTTTGGTGAATAGTTTGTACTTTCAATGCTAAACATAGAATCTGCTTTTATGTACATCACTGAAAAGCAGGAAACCAACACCAACAGCATCTTAGAAAAGATACCATTATAAGTAATTATCAAGTAGTAATTTTGGTAATAATTTATCAACACAATTATTAGATTAGTCAATTTGTCAATTAGTCATATAACCGTACCCTAACCCTAAGCCTAACCTGATTTCAAGAACCTGTCTAAATAAAGTTATATATATATATATTAAACAGAGTAAATGCCTAATAGGCCAGTGAAAACAAATGAGTTTTTAAAAGTGATTTAAAAATAGTCAGACTAGGAGCCGTTCTGATCTCAACTGGCAAGTCATTCCAAAGACAAGGTCCAATTACTGAAAAGGCACGGTCACCTCTACGCTTGAGTCTGGAACATGGAATTAAGAGGAGGTTCTGGTCCCAGGATCTCAAACTTCTCAGGGAGGTATACTGATGTAGCAGTATATGGGTGCTTGATGGTGCAGCGATTTAAAAACAAATAATACAATTTTGAAGTTTATTCTAAATTGGACAGGCAACCAGAGAAGGGCTTTGAGGAGCGGAGTGACGTGATTCCTTTTTTTCAAGAATGTCAATTCTTTTTTTTTATAATTTAAAGGGCTGGAGTTTGATAACAACATGTGGAGGACAACCTGGTGCTTGCTACTACTGGTCACCCCTTGCTGGCAGACAGGCCACACCAAAGAGGATGAAAAAACCCAGAGCCCTGGACATGTGTCTGTGATCATTGTGGGTGCCACAGGTGACCTGGCCAAAAAATACCTTTGGCAAGGATTTTTCCATCTTTATGCTACTCAGGTAGGCAAGGGCCACACCTTCTCATTCTACGGAGGAGGGCTTTCTCCAGCCGATAAAGGGACTCCGCTGCTCTTTGACATCCTCAAGACGGTGAAGTGCCCATCAGAGCTCACTGCGGAGCGCTGTGCTCTGGTTAAGGAGCAGTTCCTGCGACTGTCACAGTACCTTCAGCTCAAGACCACAGAAGATTATGAGAAACTCAATCAACAGATCCAGCAGCAGTTGAAGCAGGAGGGCATGGTAGAGGCAGGGAGGCTGTTTTACATGTCTGTCCCAGCCTTCGCCTATGCCGACATAGCAGCAAAGATCAACAGCACCTGCAGGCCCCCTGCTGGAGCATGGCTCCGGGTTGTGCTGGAGAAGCCGTTTGGGCACGATTTCGGAAGTGCACAGCTTCTCGCCTCACAGCTGACTGGTTTTCTTAAAGAAGAGGAGATGTACAGGATTGACCACTACTTGGGGAAGGAGGTACATCTTAGATGTTTTCTTTAATCTAAATATACCTGTATATTATAATATTTTAAGAAAAACTGAATTCTGTATCACTGTGAGGTTTTAATCTGATACATTTGATTTGATAATTTTTTTGTCTCAACATCTGTTTTGAAGGTTGTCGCCCAGATTTTGAGCTTCAGAAAAACGAATAATGACCTACTAAAGCCTATTTGGACCAAGCACCACATTGAGAGAATAGAGATTGTGCTGAAAGAAACGCTGGATTCCAAAGGTAAAGGTTGTGACATGCGCTGTCAACTAGAGGTCGACCGATGTATTGGTTTGTAATCCACGCCGATAGTTTTTCCGGGTTGTGTCAGAGCTGAAGCGGCTGAGAACGGTCCGTTGTCCTTATACAGTGCGAGAGACAACATATCTATGGCAAGAGCCCCCTCTATAGGCGAAAATCGCTGAAAAGCACGTGCTTTTGTGCCTGGACGCACACAGTTCCAAAGAAAGGGGGTTTCAATCACAAAACCCAAAAAACACAGTTCAAACACACACGGATACACACGCGCGCGCACACACACACGCGCACACAAAGCAGGTATGGAGGAAAAGTTAACCTTAAAAGTCTCGGAGTGTCCTGAATCTACAAAGCCCACAGCATATTCTCTCTTTTTGCTAACAGAGCTAGCGTTGGTGCTAACTCTGTTAGCCGGGACAGCAGAGTTTAGAAACCCGGCGGCAAGCGAGCCAGAGAGCCAGTGGTGGCGGGCACGCGCTTGCGCTAGGAAGGAAGAGCCGGCTGTGGCGTGCAAAGCGCGAGGAGGCTCGCTTGCCGCCGGGCTCCTAAACTCTGCTGTCGCGGCTAACAGAGTTAGCACTAGCGCTAGTTAGCACTAGTGCTAGCACCAAGAGAGAATATACTGTGGGCTTTGTAGATTCAGGACACTCAGAGACTTTTAAGATTAGCTTTTCCTCCA
>JBBPDE010000107.1:18006668-18026730 GCA_037974605.1 Nannopetersius ansorgii | reverse complement strand
CAGCCAACTACAGCGGGACGTGGGACATAGTGGAAAATGAAAACTTCGAAGGTTATATGGTTGCCCTCGGTGAGTAGCACACACTTGTCTGCACTGTTTCTCAAATTTACTCTTGTTTGCTGAAGATTCAGTTGAGCAGCTGCACTGAAATTGTAAATGGAACATATTTTGATACACAGCTTTTTCAAAATTGTATAACTAGAAAACATAAGAAATGCTTAAAACAAATGTAAATGACTACGTTTATCACAGCAGCTCATACTCAGAGCATCCTTTCCAACAATATTTGGAAATAACTTGTGTACAAACCCTCCCAGCACCTTAATCAGTTCTGTCTCATTTTCTGGAAGTTCATCTCAGTCCAGATCATTCCTGCAGCTCTATGGGAGAAACATCTGGAGACTGGGAAAGCCAAGACATCATTTTCAGAACTTTCTTTGGACTGGGTATTTTGGCACTATTTTGAAGAATGTTTGGTATAATTCATATCAGTGGCCAACTTTTTTTGGCCAGTGATTTGTAAACCAGAAGGAACTGTATGATGTTGAAAAACTGAGTGATACTTTTGGTATGTCCCTTCAAAACTGATATTTGAGCCTTTGAGGCTAAATAATGTGTTACTGTAAACTATGAAATATCGAAAACCAGGCAGTTTCATTTGTTTGTGTCTTGCAAATAAAATGTGGAGGAATCTGAGGGTGGGCCTAAACATCTCAGCATATGATCTCAAATGTTGTCTCTAAAACAAATTAATAAAATTTTTAAACCAAATGCAGGGATCGATTTTGCAACACGGAAGGTAGCGCGGATGCTGAAGCCACAGAAAGTGATTGAGCAAGATGGAGATTCTTTCACCATCAAAACTCTGACCTCCTTCAAAAACTACTCGACGTCGTTCAAAATCGGGGAGGAGTTTGAGGAGGTGACCAAAGGCCTGGATAACAGAAAATGCCAGGTGAACATACACACAGTCTTTTGTTGTCTATAAATGATTTCGTTTTGTGTAGACAAACCCCACCTTCCTTAACACACAAATGTCATACTTTCACAGACTGTGGTCAACTGGGAGGGGGACAAACTCATGTGTGTGCAGAAAGGAGAGAAGCAAAGCAGAGGGTGGACTCACTGGATGGATGGAGACGTCCTCTATCTTGTACGTCCACATTTCTGATTTAATCAAAAAATAATAGAATCATAGACATTTGTAAGATTGCCTTATACTGTTGGGTCACTCTCATTTTTGTTTCTTCTCCCCAAGGAGTTGAAATGCGGCGACCAAATCTGCAAGCAAACCTTTAAAAGGACAGCTTGATGTAAAGATAAACTGATGAAAAGTCCTTGCTTTTTTATTAATGCTTTGTTTAACCAATGACATTTCCCAGCACCTACAAATGTGAAGTCTGATTTGTGGTGAAATAAAGAGTATTTTAAAAATGCTGTATTGGAGGTTTCTGTTTTAATAAATCAGATGCTCTGCTACCATGTAATGCTTTTTCTTAGATTTCAGCATGTCTGTCATGACAGTGTCGGGGAAATTTACATTTATTCTTCACAATCGTACATATATTCCGTTGTAATCACATATTGTAAGAGGAAATCGGTATATTCAGATGATGATTCATATTTAGATGACTCTTTCTAGTTATACTCATATTAAGGGTGATACTGTTGGCTAATGATTAAGGTTGCAGAGTTTAGGGCACAGTGACATGATTAAAGCAAGGTTGCTATTTTGCATAAACACTATGTTTTCAAGCTAAAGAGTTTAGATAAGGTGTTTTGTTTAGACCAGAAAGCCCTTCTTCAGGGTCATCACCATGGGGACGCAGGGGAGGCACCATGGTTTCTGCCCATGTTTGAAAATGGTCATTTTGAAAGTATAAGAAGTCCTCTGTGAAGGATGGATTCAGAGATAACTTCAAGACTTAGAGATAACTTCAAGACTCAGGACTGCCCTGGGTTGCGAATAGCTCTCTCCATCTGCAGATGTAATAAAACCTTTGTTTGAACGAAGAAGACTTTGTCTGTTTGATGATTCTCCACCGCCCCGACAACAGACAGAAAGACACAAATATATGATATAAAGCCTACAATAATGCAGGGCTATGGTGACTTGACTTCAAAGAGCTGCTTAAAAAAAGTTCCAGTTCATCCCAAAGGTGTTGGATGGACTTGAGATCAGGGTTCTGTCCAGGCCAGTTCTTCCTCACTGAACTCATTCAACCATGTCTTTATGGAGCTTGCTTTGTGCACTGGGGCACAATCATGCTGGAATAGAAAAGATTCTTCCTCAAACTGTGTCCACAAAGCTGGAAGCATGGCGTTGTTCAAAATGTCTTGGTATGCTTAAGCATTAAGATTGACAGTGCAGTGACTGGAAGTTAGCAGGCCTAGCCCAAACCGTCAAAAACAGGTCTGACCCAATACTTTTGTCCATATAGTGTACGTACATCAGTTCACACTCCTCATCAGTAGGGACGCTGCTCATAGGGAAGCTGAGAGACAAGAGAGAAGAGATTTCGCGCAATTTTCGATTGGCTGATGTCTCAGGGCCAGGACAAACAGACAAAAAGGAGATAGACTAGTGGGCCACATTTCTGATTTTCAGCTTTAGATACAGCAGA
Organism: Nannopetersius ansorgii; assembly: GCA_037974605.1. Classification (NCBI taxonomy): domain Eukaryota; kingdom Metazoa; phylum Chordata; class Actinopteri; order Characiformes; family Alestidae; genus Nannopetersius; species Nannopetersius ansorgii. The sequence goes on along the minus strand of JBBPDE010000107.1, from coordinate 18,024,106 downwards.
AATAGAAAGTTGCTGCTGAAGACGTTTGGAAAGTGGCAACAGGTTAAATTACAATGGACGAGAAAGAAGCATATACACAGGTTTTTACTCTATTCAACAGGTTTCAGTTTATATGTTGTAGCTAAGTTAGAGTACATGGTTTGTTTTTAACTCATTAAGGCTAACTCAGAAAAGTACATAGGAAGAGAAAGAGGCGTGTTTACAGGTTTTAACTCTTATGTATTTTAGCAATTGTTTTTAGGTTGTTGCGCTAACTCAGTGAATAAACATGGATGAGAATAAGGCATATTCACGGGTTTAACAGATGGTTAGAAACACGAAAGGTTTTTTAGTCTGTTTAGCGATATCAAATTATATTGGACGAGAAAGGCATATTCATGTTTTTTTGCAGATAGATGACAAGAATTGTTTGTTTTTAGCTTGTTAGACTGAGAGTAAATTACAAAAGATGGGAAATTGGCACATTCAAAGGTTTTAACATTGTTTTGATTAGCCGGTTAGAGAACACTAATGGTTTGTTTTTCAGCCTGTAAGACTGACTAAATACATACATAAATGTATTCAGGAAGATACAGGAGTAAAAAAAAACTGACCTGCGTTAAGTGAAGTGCGTTGAAGTGCATTAATTAATAAGAATACGATATATGGACATAAGTATTGGGACGACATATTCACAGGTTTTACCACCATTTACAGTTTAACAGCTAGTTAGAGACCACTAAGGTTTGTTTTAGACCTTTAGCTCAGTTACAGTTCATCTTGGTGGTTTGCTCCGTATCTGATAATCCTGTCGTTTTTAGAGACTTAAAGCAGCTGTTCACTTAGCGGTTGGTAAACTTTGTCAGCACGTATCACAGGACCACGACAGACCAATCAGCAGACAGGCAATCGCAGTCATCGCTGAAATCACTTTCAATCAGACAGGTAAGGCTGGAAGAGCAGTTTTCTTCCAGGTTTTTCTGATAATAAATTAGTGACTGCATTTCCCAGCTTATCACACGTCCTTTTTTGTCATTCTAGATCTGTTTGCCAAAGACTTGGAAGCCTTCGCCAGGTAATTTTGTTCTGTATGTGCTTTAGAGCTGAGCATAGAAGTTTTCCAAATCTCTGAAGTTTTAAACCATACCAACGCTAACCTGAACAGACTGGGTATTGTCGATTGCACTAAATATACTCCTGTTTCGTTGCTCTTGTTTTTCTTGCACTGTTTTGTCCTGTCTGCACTGGTGGTGTTCTGTTCTGTTCTTGTGGTTTATGGTTTTCCTCATAAGAGATTATTCACTGCATTTTCCAGCTTTTCACGACTCCCGGGGGAATGTTTTCTTTCACTGTGTGATGTGTATATGGTAGAAATGGTAGTGTGTACTTGACTTGAGGTCTTCTATTTACCTGCAGAAACTGTTTCTCTTGTATTCCAGACATGCAAAAAGACAGACTGTGACGATGGACGACGTGAAACTTCTCGCCAGACGGAGCACTGCACTGGTATCGTTTTTCACAAATCTCTTTTTAGTCCGTTTTAAGTTTAAGAAATGCAACCTATAAGGATGCACAATAGTAGAATTGTATTCTGAGGGAAGTTCTTTTGTCCGTAGCATGCTCAGTGGAACAAGAACGAATGCAAAATGACTAGAATAGACAAACAATAGTGGAACAGCATGATGAACGTTATCATAAGTTTGTGTAGGGTTGTGTGCTAAACATAGTATTATGAAAAACACACAGTAGTGTGGTTTAAATGTTTAAAGTGCCTCTGAAAGCAGTGATTTTTCCTGGACGCTAAAAGTCTACATCCTGTTTTATATGATGCACATATACTTCAGGTCTTAATGGAAAGCACGCATCTAACTCCATGATTGGATAAACAAATGTTATTTTAGTACACTATCAATAGAAATATCCACATGGCTTAGCTGGTGGTTAGGGATTTGCCCCATGCAATCAGCAGGTTGTGGGTTCAAATCCCAGGACTGCTAATGGTACCACTGAGGTGCCCCTATACTACTCTATCCCTCTTGGTAGCAGTGCACTGCTTCTCTTGGTGAACTGGTTAAATGCTGAAAGAATTTAATTATTCACACTGCTCATGCGTGACTGTAAGGGGCCACTGTTATACTATAGTTCACACTATCATTGTTCTACCACTAATATATACTCGTTATAAGTAAACTTTTTAAACCCCATAGCTAGTGTTGAGGGCTTAATGAACATATTGTAGTTTCTACTAATTGTCTTTAATACCCACAAGCATTTAAATAGCATATGGCTATTTTGTATTATAAAAAATCTACAATTTTTTTGGACAAAAGTATGCTGATTCATATAGAACATCTGTAGTCATCAGTACAATAGTTCTTAGTTCATGACATTTACTTTTAAGCAGTTAATCAGTAACTGGTTCCTTAACAAAAAGTGGACCACCCTGCATGATGTAGAGGACCGAGGAGCCCTTCAGGCTATTGTTTAAAACAACTTAACATCCACAAACCTGTAAAAGAGCTGAAACATCTTTTTTTATAGTCAAACTACATCCAACAGAAGAGTGAAGAACTAGCACTAAAGAACCAGAAGAAGAAGAGTGCAGCTAAAAGGAAAAGTAAAAGCATGGAGGGGACTGATGCAACGGAGACAAGCTAAACTCAAGAGAAAACAGTACGGTTACAGGGAGTATATGTACTGAATGCAGTCCATGTTTTTTTTGTTGTTTTTTATGATTTATTTTCAAAGGAAATGAACATTACTCAGACATGAATCCAGGTTGTGTATTTTATTGTAATACAGAATGTGTGAAACATTTTCACTGTCTGAATGTAAAAAAAGTGACTATAAAACACTTGTTATAAAATAATTATTGGATATTGGATAAATATATTTGGAATAAACACCTGTTGTATTTTGTATCTAGATACCACAATGTTTAGATTGCTTTGTCTAAAATAAAAAGACACCAATCATAAAAGGACCAATTATTGCATTTCTGTATATGAAATCTGATTAGGTGTTGGGCCATAACATTTTGCACCATGTTTGTTACTGGTTTATGGATCCAGATTAAACCTGTTTAACCAAGTATTTGAAAATATCTGAAGTAATGTTCTAACAAGTCACATCCAAGCTTGATCTGGCTCCAAAACACCTAAACATGAGGTGCTAGTTGTTCAACTACATTCTACAGTGTCCACTTGTTACCAGAGCTGCTAAGGGCAACCAGACACTCCTCCATCTTCCTCTGTCCCCAAACGGACTTTCCACCTGGGGTTCAGACGCAACCCGCATCCAGCCATTTTCCAGGCCCCTAAACGTGTGAATTCAGTTAGTTTTTTTGTTTTTTTTTTCATATCACTTGAGGTCAAATCCAGTATTAAGAAAACAGATAACTATTCAAATTAAGTTTTATTGATGCACTCCCTTTGACAAGCCATATAAAATGCCTTTGAAAACATTTAGCAAATGTTATCTAGAGGGAATTCATTCCACAGACATTCACAGCACTCAACATACAGGTCTCACTTACACAATCACTCGTTCTCACCCCTCTCAGTGTCCAATGAAGATGTCATCCACATCATAGTTCACACTTACAGGTCAAGTTACAAGGAAGTAAAGCACACACACCATACAGCATTCAGATCAGATTATATAAGCAAGACAAAAAAATATTCATCACAACATTCCACTACCTACTTAAACACATTGTCAGTATACTTATAGGAGAAAAGCAAAATTGGAATCCTATGGGGGGGCGGGGAATAGGAGATTCATAAGGTTACAAAGTAAACTAAATTTTACATTTTTGGGGGGCGGGGGGGGTATAAAAGGTGAAGCTGGGAATTATCAACAGGCTCGCTCACACACTCACAAAAGCCACCCACTGCAGTCACATTTGAGCTTTCATCGCACTCGCATCAGTCTTTTTCGTTCGCTCGCTTCCACGCTTTCCTTCCCTCTCTCTCCGTTCGCTCACTCGCAGCCTTCTCACTCCACCACCAATCGCACTCAAGGGTTGTTAAAAATGTTCATTTTCTGCGCAGTTCTTGTCAATCAGAAAAAAAGGAAGTGGATTAAAAAAAGTGGACACCCACCGTGTCAGCGAGCCGTGCGATGAGAGCTTTTAGACATGGGGAAGAAGGTGGGATTATGATCTCAGCCACACAGTGCTGCCACAGAGGGCCTTCTTCCCAGGCAAAACCCACAGATGGCAACTGCAGAAGAGATTTTGATGAAGGCTTTATGAATGTATCTTCACCAAACAGGTCTGCAAATAAAGCTGAACTCAAGATAGCAGGTTTCAACCAGATTCTTCCTAATGCATGCTGTAAAAAATTAAGCTTCAAAAAGAGATGGAAATTTGAAGGTCTTTCACATGCATTTTCAGTGACCACAGATTAAACTGCATGCATTTTAAGAATCCAGTTGAAATATAATTTATCCCAACTTCCAATCAACCAAATACAAGTGTAAATAAAACTAAAATAAAACGACACCAAGGATAATGCATCTTTGTGTAACACTCGTCAACATAGCTCACTTCAAACACTAAATTTAATCTCTTGCTCAAATGTACAAAACATTCTGTTCTCCCCAATCTCCCCTTTCTCTCCTGCTTCCCCTCCCAAATACACGACAAGAGTTAAGCCTCTCAGAAATACTTACCACACACACACACACACTAGAAATACCAACACTTCATAAACAAAACAAACCCTCCCAGAAATTACATACCCCACCCAGAAGACTTTGACTCCATACTAGAGCCAAAGCTTGAATTAAACCCGGCACCAGTAGCAGAGTTAGAACCAGTACCCCACCCAAGGGCAGCTGAACTGCTGTTGTAGTTACTGTTGCCTGAGCTATACTGCGCCTGGTCCCGAGAGGAGCTTGTGCTCGTGCTCGAGCCAGCTGTGGCTGACTGACCCTGCTGAGCTAACATGCCCATCATACCCCAGCTGCTCTGCAGAGCAGCCTGAGCAGCAGCCATCATGGCTGGATTGAGGTTGAAGTTGCCAAAGTTGCCCAGGCTACTGGAGCTGCTGCGGCTACTGCTGCTGCTGCTGAAGCCCTGCCCAGCAAACCCGTTCCCATAGCGGCCCACTCGGTCCATCATCTGCCTAGTGTTGTTGTGTTTGGGCTCTGCGTTGGAGATGTGCACGCTCACACCTTTGACAATTAGGTCCTCTCCGCACAGAGAAGAGGCAACCTGTTGGAGAAGAGGTGAGACATTTTTCCCCCATAAGTTTGCCTTTTAATTAGACTAAATAAGAAATTTTTTCAGCTATTAAGTATTTAAATGCTGTTTCAAGTACCCATTAATGAATGACACATACCTGGTCATCGGCAAAAGTAACAAAAGCAAAGGCTCGAAAAGGCTTGGGGATGAAGACATCTGTGACCTCGCCATACTGCATGAAGAACTGCCGCAGATCATCAGCAGTCATATCTTCAGTGCAGCGCCCCACAAACACCTTCCTGCTCCGCATGGGCTCATCAAAACCTTGCTGTTAAAAGAAGTAAAAGCATTTGTCGATTATGCATACCAAACACTTGATTTGAGTTGCCTGACAACTTACCACACCTTTCCATGAATTCATGCATTATGGTTCACTGGCATTACAGTACATAATCCATAAAAAGCAAATGTATTACCTTTGAGTTGGGGAGTTTACAGTCACACCACCTCCCATCAATCATGTGGCGCTGGGTAATTACTTTATTCTGAGTTTCCCAGTCAGTAAATCTCACAAATCCAAACCCTTTTGAATTTCCAGTCTTTGCATCACGCTTTACCTGGGGGAGGAGGGGAGATAGGATACAAAAAACAGCACATGAACAATGTGAATCCTCAGTAGTGCTAGCTGATACATGGTGGTTTGTTTTTTAAAATGGCAGATATTGTTTACCTGCACCATAATGACTTCACCAAAAGTACCAAAGTACTCCTTCAAATCTTGTTCTGTAGTTTTCCAAGGCAAACCCAACACAATCAGGTCTGATGTTTTCTGGTCCCCTCTCTTCATTTTCGCAGATGAGGCATCTATTTCGTCCATCTTCCTTTTGTTGTCTGGAAGAGCTGGCTCTGAAATTAAGAATACGAAAAAACAGACTTTTCTCAGACATAGTGCGTTTTACTGATATGTTTTAATAGTGGCTTTTAGCAAAACAAGCACCCCAAGGACAATAACTGTTGAAGTTGAATGCCACTGAAATTTTGCATAATTCAATCACTGAATGAACAAAGCCACTCCCAGTCTGAGATGAAGGAAAATGCACTGTATAACCTGATTCAGATTCAGCATTTAAACAGTTATAACAGAAACCAGATCAGTGTTTACCTTAAGTAAATGAATGCTTCTATTTACTATCCAAAATAACAGGTGAAAGTTGTAGCACAAATATATTTTGGGCCAATGTTATTAAGCAACTCAAACATTTAGCAATGCATTACTATTAACTCATGAGTTTGGCTCCCATCAACGTTTAAAACCTTTGTGACCATGTTGTTCTCAACATATAGCAATGCTTTAACAGTCATTCTTGGCTCCTATCTTCACAGTTCTACACTACCGACTCAAAATGTTAGTACGATAGTACATCTTCCATCATCACCGTTTCAAACCATTTCACTCATTGTGGCAACGCATGAATTATTATTGAAGCGTCTGGTTCCGATCCCTACTTTTAAAACCATATTGACTCTAGAACTAAGAATTTAACACCAGATCCCTCTGAACAGCTGTTTACACCACGACTACTGAATGCAGAAGCATGGAAGGCATTCACATAAACACTGTTTTGGATTGCTTTTCCCAAACCTTGTGCACCATTATTCGTGCACGGAATTAATGGCCTTTAAGTACAAACCTTTAGGGTAATTTACGACGTAGACGAGGTTCCCCCAGCCATTCTCTGGAGCGTGTAGGATACCCTCCACCAGGCGGACCCCCCTCATGCACTGAGAGATGGGGCTACGGTACCGTAGGCCGCACGCTCCGGGGAACTGAGCAGCCACGGTGGAAAGGAGAACAGTTCCGTCGTCCTCTGAGGGGATCTCCATCGGCTCCTCGTTCTCCTCCTCAGCCACACGAATGTACATCTCGGCCATTTCGTCTATGGTTATTATAAATCGACTTATTTACGACTGGAGGCGGGACGCACGCACCGCTTAATGTTAGCCTGCTGCTAGCGCGCGTGCTAAATTTGATCTGTAAAAATAAGGACAAAAATAAGCAGAAAGAAAGATTACTTGGTATATAAAAGTACAACATAAAGCTTCTTTGTTATATATTTGCTTACATTTGAAGAAAGGGTTACCAGAAAGACACAAAACGAGACGATTTTCCGGCCGCGTCCTGTTGTTCCTTTGTTAGCTCCGAGCTAACATGAATGAATGAGCAAGCTAACTTATTAAAGTCTCGACTCAGATTGACTCTACTCAACAAAACGGCTATATAAACCGTACACGAACTTTCTGTAGTTTATTTAAGATACAGACGTTAAATAAAGCGCAATAATCACCACCTCAACCCTGCTAAACTCACGCTCCTCTTGTTTTCGTAGCAAAAGGGTATTACCTAAGTCATCCAGGGGCTACGTCACCACTGGACCGTCGCATTTTAGGATAAGAGTAGGGGGGAGGACGGTTGAAATACATCTATTGAGCTAAAATAAACGCGGTTAAATGATATTAACAACTAAGAAATGGGTTGCAAATAAGAATTAAACTGATCAGTCGTAGTTTAAAAAACAGATAACAAACACTTTCCCGTGCCTCCTTGAAATATACCCCCTCTTGGTTGCAGTAGTTGAGCCCAGCTGTAGTGTCTGAAATAGTCAGTAGGTTATGCTGTTTCACAGAATTCATGCACAAAGTGGACAAAAGTATTGGAACGGGTTTGGGCTCTCTTCCAGCGAATGCTTATCTCAGTGTTTCAGCGTACCAAGATATTTTGGACAATACCATGCTTTCAACTTCTGGACACAGTTTGGGTAACAATCCTTTCTATTCCACCATGACTGTGCCTCAGTGCACAAAGCAAGGTCCATAAAGACATGGTTGGATGAGCTAGGTGGGGAAGAGCTTGACCGACCCACACAGGGAGGAATCCAACACCCGGGAGGAAGATTGCGAGGTCTTTTGATCCAACATCAGAGCCTGACCTCATAACTGGCTGAATGGGCACAAATACCCACAGAAACACTCCAAAATCTTGTCATTGTCAGCTGCCCCGATACACTATGTCAATATCAGTATCTACTTTATAAGTGGATTAGAAAGAAGAGCATTCAGAGCCTTGGGAGAAAGAGTGATCCTGCACCAGTAATGTCATAAAATTGGCTTAATGTACAAATAGTTAGCCAAATTTCACATTTATTTAAAAAGAGTTCAAATGAGTACGAATTAGAATTTCTGGAACCAAATTTTTGTATTTTCAGAAAACGTATAGTGTGGCGCTGAAAAACAAAACATTTTACTGTCTGTATTGTGAAACCAATGCTTACAATCACTTAAGAAAGGATTGCCACCTTCTCTGTGGAGAAATAAGAGACTCGCCAAACTATTACACCCACCTATTGTGAGGCATTGACATTTTTACATGCCAATACACATGGTGTGAAGTGCTCTAGTGCAGGACAAAGCAGTATTTCTTATTAAAATACGGGACAAACCCGGATTGTATGGAAAGGCTGGCCCTGAGCAACACACCTGGTAACAGCTCTTCCCCAGGTAAATAACAACCATACACATGATGCTAAATACGATTCATCAGACCAGGCCATTGCTCCATTGCCCAGTCCTAATGCTCAAGTGCTCATTAAAGGCAAAGGGGTCAGCACGGGCACTCTGAACAGTCAGTGGCTATGCAGCTCCATACCTAGCTGGTACCCCAGTGGTCAGGGTGTTCGCCCTGCAATCAGGCAGTCGTGGGTTTGATTTCCAAAACTGCAAAGCACCTCTGAGGATCTCTTGAGCGAGGTACCATCCCCACACGCTGCTCCCTGGGCGCTGTGTTCCTGGCTGCTCACTACTTCACTTGGTGAATGGGAGAAAGAATTTTGTGCTGTTCACACTGCATGCTTTGGTGTGTCCATGTGTGATAGAATGGTCACTTTCACACAGCATGCTGATTCATTATGGGTTCACTTTTCTACCACAGCCAGCATTAACTTTTTCAGCAGTTTGTACTAAAGTCTCTGGGATCAGACCAGATGGATTAGCTTTGGGTTCCTGTGATCCTGTCACCAGTTCTATGTATGTGTCTGTTAGTCCAACTGTCAGTCTGTCCATGCATCCATTCAAGCTTTAGATACCTTTTCCCTACCTATTTAGTTTTTTTGAAACATATCTTTGTTTATGTTTATGAATACTATTTTTTTGCTCATATGTATAAGTACAAAGTCATTACATCTGAACTGAATAAATGCACTGGAACATTAAAAACCAAAATAAATATTTCTTTTCCTCTCCTTTCTTTATTTAAATTCAAATTTCATTAAAAGATTTTGTTGTCTGAAACAGAAAAATACAATCTGTACTTTTTGACAAACAAAAGATTTTAAATGTATTTAAATGCATTATCTAAAATGAAACCAAGAATGGTGACTTACCTGCCGGGAGACCACCAACAAAATTGAGATAGTAACTTAAAAATGATGACATTTTATATTTATTAATTACTCTTAATATTATAATCTTAATATTGTAGATACTAGCCTTTTTAAAGTATGAGAGCCAAATACTTTTTCATGACTACATACACATTTAACTCTCTTAGCCTGGTCTATGCCTGTTTTTACTATTTACTAAGCATTTCAGATTAGTGGTTCCTAATCTAAATTACATGACTGGAGTAAATATATAAATTGGCTGGAAGAGCCCAAGGTCTGGATTAAACACCTTGTAGTTATGCGATTGCTCATGGTCAGTAAAACTGCGACATAAAAAAAAGACGAATACACATTTATGATCAATATATTTATATATTTTACAAAACAATAGAAATGCTACCAATAACAATATATGTTCACAGTCGCTGTTATGATACCACACTGAAAGAATGTATATAAGTTAGACTGAAAATGATATATCTCAATAACATATAAACAAAAAATAACATTTACCCAACATTTCCAGTCATGAACGTTGCATCATGACGGGCATTAAGTTGTACATGAGGAGCTTTTCTGAGTACAGCTTGCATGTGTATGAGGCAGATATTCTATGTGCTAAATTAATGTGCTGTTGACTTGCTGTTGACTTCTGTAGAGGGGCATTGCTGAATATCCTCCCAAAAAAACAAAGAGCCGGCATACTGGAGCTCAATGGCCAGAATGGGTGGAAATCAGCTAGGCATCAGGCAGTAACACTGACAGTATAGTGCAAAGTAGTCAGCTGCATTTCATCATGTGTCTGTGTGTGTTTGAAGAATATGTTGTGACACTCAGCAGGATAACAAAAAGCAGCAAAAATAAATATCAAAAAGAATTTTTTTCAGTATACAAAAAGTCTTTAGGTTTTTTTTTTTTTTCATTTTACCAATGAGTCTGGCAAAAATAAAGGCCTCAAGGAAAGTCTACCAAATGAACTTGGATGTTCTCCTCTTGTTTCCCATAACCTTCACACCAGAGACTCCATGCTCTCAGCTTCATCCGTGTTCACTATCCTTCCATTTCTGTCCATATAGGGATAGTGAAGTCCTGTGTCCTTACTGCTGACCAGGTTGAGCATTGCTTTGTAAAGATACTGATAATGCTCCTGAGTAGAGAGAAATAGACACATATAAATGAGGTGTGATTATAGAAGCTGCATGCTTTAAAGACACAATATCCTACATTTTCCACAGATGACACTACCAAAAACAACAGTTCAGTTTACATGATTATTATCTTTTTATTTTTCTTTATGCTTATTGTTTAATTGCTTCTATAAGACTGGTATATGTAAATGACCTCTGTTTTGATTGGTTGCACTGCATTGTGCATCATTTAAAAAGCAATAAAGGCAGAAACCTGCCATTTTATATCAACATGAATAAATGGAGATAAACCTCTGTAGGTGAGTTTCATAAATTGATTGAATGGGCTGTACAGGACTGTTATAATTTGCTGTAATTTGTCTCCAGAAAGCTTACAATGTCTGTGAACACGCCTGGCCGCATGAGGTTGATCATTTTGGCCACCTGGTACACGTCTACGGCGTTCTCGTTCTCCAGCTGTTGCGACAGAGTGGTCAGAGCACAGAGAATCCCTGCAGAAACACCTCCAAACCTGGAGAATGAAAAGTAATAAAAAACACTATCAGCGCAGCATTCTCTTTTTGCCTTTATCTTCATTACTTTTTCAAAAAATGTATGAACTCCAAAAGACTTCATTAACAAACATAAGCCAAACACTCACTCATCATGAATGATAGTGGGGCCGTCTCTGGTCATGGCCTCCTCACTGATGATGTTGATGAGCTCAAGCGTGTTGCTGATGGGAGCACTGAGGTCAGGCCAATTCGGACATTGGAAATGCCGAACCTCCAGCACATAGTCATCCTGAAATGCACACACATGCGCACACATACAGGGAAACCATTAGACTAGTCAACCATAAAGCACGCGAAAAAGTAATTTCAATTCAGTTACATTTACATTTACTACATTATGGCACACACTCTTGTCAGTCCACAAGAACACGTGTGCCTCAATCTAGTAAGCTTAGACTTAAAATTAAGAGCTGCTGGTAGACTAAGATTTGATTCTACTAGAGGTCCAAATCTAATTTCAAGATTAGTTTAAATGTCTGGGACGACAAGTGATAAGCAAATCCTTTTTATTAAATTTGCTTACAACATACAACCAAGAAAAATGGCGCCGTTTGCCTATAATTGTTTGCTTGTGAACCAAATCCACTCTCATTTTTGACAATAATGTGTAATATGCAGTGTAATTTTATGAAAAGATTTAACAATAAGCTTGATTAATGTAATTACTTTTATGCCTCAAAAAAAAAAATGCCTTTGTTTTAAGTGCAACAGAACAAGACACTGAAACATCAAAACCAATGAGGTAAAAATTAGCCATCCTGCAACAGTTAAAATATCCAGCAACCTAGTGTGAAAATGGCACTGTCTGTGAAGGGGCATTTTACTGATTGGCATGGTGGAAACATGGGTTTTAATGTAACATTCCGAACAATTTGAGTCTAAGCTCATGCATTGTCTGACCAAATGCCCCGAACAGTGGAGTTTGAACTCAGTGAACCTTCTCACTCAGAGGCTGGAAAGGTGGGTAGAAAGCCCCCAAAGGTCCCTTATGTTAAAGATGTTATAATGCCTTCCTATGTAAGGTGGGCTTGAAGGCCATACTGGAGATGTTGAACTCATTGCACCCAAAGGCATATCAGCATGAAAAATATGGATGGCCAGATGTGGTCACATGAGACCGAATATTAATTAGAGATAACTAATCTTGTAATTATTGTTAGCCTTAGTGGACTTGCTAATGTGGATGCGAAGTCTCAGAATTTAAGTGCACCAACGGTGCATCATACATACGCCGACTGACAACATTGCTCCAGTTAATTTCAGGCCAGGATCGCTATAAAAATCTAAAATATGTTATATTTTACAAAACAAACTATTTATTGAAACATACACTTAATTGCATTGTGTCAATGCATTCCTAATATGATGTGTGGACTGGGTCTGGGCTTTGAGAATTGCTGTACTAGAGATTAAGTTAGTTTTTCACCAGGGGCCTATCAGTTCACACACACAGAAGACAGCATCATTTTGGGAAGTTTGTGTTAGTTTACAACATAAATGTTGTTATTCTAAGTGCTCAGTAAAGACAATGAGTGTCTCAGCAGTTCTGGTGGTCGGTTGTTACAGATACCCATGCTGGCATTTCACTCCGCAGTAGCTCACACAGCATTTTACCATTATTGTCAAATCAAGAAGAGAACAAAAATGATAGATGATGACATTAGGCTTAAATTTACACTTCTGCCTTTCTGACAGCCTTCTAGAATACAGTCTATTTCAAAATATTGTATTAATTCAAATACCAACTGCACTAAATGTTGTCTTGTCCTGTTGTTTTGTTGTTTGTGTTTTTCTGTCTTGTTTTTGTTCTTGTGTAGCTTCACGGTCCTCTGTGTACTGTGTGTATGGTGGAAATTACAACCTACTACCAGCAATGCAGAAATATGATGCCAAAATCTCAAAACAGTATTAAAAAAAAGTATTAAGCTGATACTTAATGCGTTACATTCAGAAAAAAAGTGTCACCTTCAAATGTGCATGAATAAAGGTAAGTGAACTGGCACTGTCCCTGCTGAGCATTCTGTGTGGTACAGCTGTGCATTTGTTTTGTATCTGCAACATAATGCTTAGCAGGAAAATCTAATTTGGTTAGTATGGATCTGGCCTAGAGGTAGGAAAATGTGGCACATGGATGAGTGTTTGTCATGGTGAAAGTGTGAAGTACCTGTGTGGCCTCCAGGATAAAGTCATGGATGATGAGTTGCTCTTCATTTGTCAGACAAAGTTTATCCGTGTTGATGAGGGTGACGGTGAATGCCACACAGTTCATAGCCTCTTCTCTGCTGGGCCAGTACACAAACTCATCTTCGGTCTACGAGGACACACAAGAAGCCACTTCATCAATCACACCAGCAGGGGTGAATCATTGGTCTCATTTTATTCAAGGTATTCTAGCTGTTGAAAATGTGTATTTATAACTTGGACTAACAGAACTTATGAATAATAAAATAAATAATAAATAAAACAAATAAAACATTATAAGACCACAATGCTTTAGTACAAGTAAACAATTTTTATGTTTAGATTTACGTAATTTAGCAGACGCTTTTATCCAGAGCAACTTCTATTCCCTAACTACAGGGGGCAGTCTCGCTGGAGCAACTTGGGGTTTAGGTTCTTGCTCAGGGACCCATTGGTGGTGTGCTGAAGGTAGGATTTGAACTCATGACCTCTTGGTCCAGAGGCAAGTATCGTGGGCACTAGGTCACCACCACTTCATTTTTATGATCTACTTTGTTCCACTGCACTGCATAAAAGCCAGTACAATTCAAAATGTGATGTTTTATGGAATCAGTTTGTAGTTTCTCTGCATATCTGCATCTTTAAACTAACACTAAAACATCTGTAATCATCTCATAATGAGAAATATTAGATATATTTAATGGGTTCATAAGTGTTCTCAATATAAATCTACTTGACACTGGCAGTTCCTGGAGAACTCAAGTGCAGTTAAATTTAGCAAGTTAGAAAGTCTACTCACTAGCCCTAGATTATCAGGCAGCATGACGATAACTTGAGCGTTGTGATCCCAGATCATCCTCCAGAAGTCAGTGGTTGTGTGGGGTAAGGGATGTTGGGTGACGATGAACTCATTGCTCCTGTAGTAGCCCTGTGATTAACAAAGTGTGCACACAGACAGCAGTTTACCACAAACAGTCTAAAAAAGTTTAATTTTAATGTGATTCCCCCATTTCATTGCTGTTATAAGGACACTTAAGAAACCTCATAACAAACTGTTCTTTAATACATCATCCGATGCTCCTGAACACATCATCAGTGATGTGACCTGGGGTCCTTGGGTGTTTCGGGTCTTTCAACATCAGACACCCTCGCCCAGGTGACCCAGCCTTGGCTGATCAGACATTTATTAGGCTCTTAAAACCGCATGCTTCTTACACCTGAGGGCTGGCTAATATGACACAAAGTTTCCATTTTGATGATCTGATCATATTGTGGATATTGTGTTTTGAGAACAATGATTCATGTTTCATTACAAAGAAGCGTAATTAGTTCTGGTTAACTGAATTTACCGAATTTAGAATTGTTGAATACATTGTATTCATTTGGAACTGTAAGAGAAAAAATCTTAAAAGTGTTTTGTTTTGACAGCGAAGCACTTTTCATCCATTGTTCGTCCAATACAAATAAAAATAGAGGGTGATTTGGGTATGGAAGCATCACTGCAGTAAAGTGTGTAATGGTACCATAATGTAAGATGCGTTGATGTAGTCTGTGCCCTTCATTCCCGGGAGAGGAGAGAGTGTGACCCGAGCTCGCTCCGCTGTGGAGAGAAACGTTCTTCTATTACACCTGAACAGCTCCAAAGTTCACACAAGGTACCCTAAGTAACGCTCGGCTGGAACTGTTAAAGGCCACATGAAAGAGCATCTATATGTATTTGTCAGAGTATAAATAGCATCTTCTCTATAGCAGCAATCTAAAGATTAAATTACAGAAACACAGCCCGTCAAGATTAATAAAGTGAGATGCAATTTTACAACTCAAAGTATGAGATTTTTTGTAATGCCATGATGGATGGTTGCTGGTTATTGATACGTACATGGCACCACTGAGGAGGTGCGGTTCTTCTCTTTGTTGCAGTCTTTCTGCGCACTGAAGCATTCTGTGTAATGGCCATTGCACTGCATCACCAGCTGAGGAGAAACAAACCACAGCCTGTCACAAGGGGGAGCAAGTCAGCTGAAAAGCTCAGCTCTGAGAAATGAAAGCTGTTTTCTAGGGAGTTATAAACCAGAGGAGATTCATTTTTAATGTTGTCAGTGCTCTAACAAACAAGTTCAAGCTCATCAGCTAAATATTTCATAACTGAAAATCAGTTTTACCATCTGAAATGTGATTGAATCAGGTGTCTAAGAGAAGGCAAGGCTGCAGGCTAGTCCAAAGAAAATAGCACAGAAAGACAAGATAACAGCCTTAACAATACGTTCTCAAATACGCTTCTCCTTGTCACCCAGTAACAAAGATTGCAAAAACAAAGGGTAATTAGCTACTTGAAAACAATATGAGCAACTATATCTAGTAATATAGTATATTATGAGAACAAAAATCCAATTAACAGTCACTAAAGTGGTGATTGTGCCTCAAGAATTAATTTAAGCATTATGTAAATTGATATTTTTTTCAAGGTAAGTTAAAGCAAAATTATTCATCTTTCATTCCAATTGGTGTTTGTCTTCTCAGTCCAAAATGCTTTAATAATTGAAAGGATTTTAAGGCCTATACTAGGATTTTGCAATGGAGAGGTCCTGTGGGAGAGGTTTGGAGTAGATTCTGTTTTGCTTCCCAGCTTGGAGATTGACTGGGTTTTGGGTGACATAAATGGCTATTGCTAGTTTTTTTTATAGAATAGTGTGTTGCTTTGTAGTTGTTTTTGTGCATCATGTTTTGGACTAATGGCCTGCAGCGGTGAGGCTTCATTAGTGGGGTAAAAGCCTTAAGGATATAGAAAAGTCTTCAGGCATGCTGCAGAATTGGCAAGATTTTGTAATCCCCAGCCTCTCTTAGATATCATATGATCAGGATGTTACAGGAGCATCCAGCTCCAGCCCTGACGCAGCACAGTTTGGTGATTTCCCTGCTCAAACACAACTGGTTCAACACTGCAGACTCAACCAGATCCAACAGGGCCTTGTTCAGACAGGCTGCTCAAATCCTTCCCATTAGCATATCTGGTTTGTGAAGGTTTGTGAAAGATTTTCTGCAATCTTGAATCCTGAGTAGCAGTCCAGTCTAAATCAAGCCATGCTCGTAGGCGGTTTTATATTTGATTGAAATGTGATCTCTGAACAGATAGGATTTCATGTAGGTCCAGTGCGGTGCTACATAACCCCAGAATATACTACTTAAACTGGAAATTTGGTGCGGCTAATCATATTTAATATCTTAACCACGGAGAGTTGGAGTTTAAGTTAAGTTTTTTTTTTTACAGTGACCTTCAGTGAAGATTTGAATTTAAAGCCTACCTCTGAATGGCTAATATCATCTATTGATCAGATTATCCTACTGAAGTTGCTAAAAAGCTTTTGTGAAAATCCTGTGTAATCGCTCTGCTAGTTATAGTCATTAAGG
This sequence comes from Nannopetersius ansorgii, assembly GCA_037974605.1. Taxonomy (NCBI): domain Eukaryota; kingdom Metazoa; phylum Chordata; class Actinopteri; order Characiformes; family Alestidae; genus Nannopetersius; species Nannopetersius ansorgii. Next base: position 18,007,212 of record JBBPDE010000107.1, on the reverse strand, counting down.
GACATTACACATCAAGATCCAAGCTCATTAGTATTAATTTCTTCTGTTACGGTGCCAGGAGGTGCAATAAAAGCCATACTGCCCCCAGGTCTCAGTGTAGTGTTATGCAATATGCCAGAATCATATGAACAGTGCAGGGAATTGTAAAGCGCTTTTGTTTTGTGTTTTCTTTTGTGACATTTGATTTTTTTTCCATAATCAACAATGCTAATGATTCATCGACTTTGTTGACTAATCGTGTCTCTGGACCTTCAGGACAAGAACTGGACATCCCTGGTCTATGATATCAGCAATACAATGGAACACAGCAGGATAACTGTCACCTTAAACTGTTTCTCCATCCGAGTCGTCCCAGTAATGCTGGGGGTGAGGATGTTGTTTACATAGCTGTGTAGCTGCCAGGTGGGCACCTCAGTGTCTTTACCAAGCACTGCTTCCATCAGAGCATCATGAATAAACACATACTGCTCCTGCAGGACACACACACACACACACACACACACACACACACACACACACACACACACACACACACACACACACA